>PVJS01045101.1:0-16376 GCA_004027185.1 Glis glis
AAAAAAATTAGGGCCGGGGGCATAGCGTGGAGGTAGAACGCCCCTGCGTTCAATCCCTGGTACCGCAAAAAAAAAAAAGGATTATTTATTTGGTGATTTTCTGTTCTTCTTATGTGAGTATTCAGTGCTATGAATTTTCCTCTTAATACTACATTCAAAGTATCCTAGAGATTTTGATATGTTGTGTCTCTATTTTTGTTTTTCTAGGAACTTCTTAATTTCTACCCTAATTTCTTCTATGACCCATTCCTCATTCAGCAGTATGGTGTACAGTCTCCATTTGTTTATGAGGTTTCTCTGGGTCTCCTTATATTTGATTTTTAGTTTCATTCCATTATGGTCTGAAAAGATGCAGGGGATTATGCCACATTTTTTGAACTTGCTAGTGCTTGCTTTGTGGCCCAGTATATGGTTATTTTGGAGAAGGTTCCATGAGTAGCCAAAAAAAAAAAAAAATGTGAATTCAGCTGTGCTTGGGTGGAATTCTGTATGTGTCTAGTAGGTCCATTTGATTTATGATGTTCCTTAGGTCTGAGGCATCTTTACTGACTTTTTGTCTAGAAGATTGATCTAGTGGTGTGAGGAATGTTGACATCTCCCAATATTATTGTATTGGGATCTATGTGTGATTTAATGTCACAAAGTGTTTATTTTATGACGGTGGTTACCCCTATGTTTGGGACATACATGTTGAGTATTGTAATATCCTCTTGTTAGGTTATTCCTTTTACCAGTAGAAAATGACCTGTTTTTTCTCTTCTGATAAGTTTAGTCTTGAAGTCTAATTTGTCTGATATCAGAGTTGCCACTCCTGCTTGTTTTTGAGATCCATTAGTGAATGAATAGTATATATCTTAGAAAAACTATTCAATAGCATGAAAGGGACATCAAAGAGATATGGGCCAATTTTAAAAGAGCAAACCTAAAAATAATAGGCATAGAAGAGGGAATAGAAGCTGAAACTAAAGGTATTCAAAATCTTTCAGAGAAGTAATATTAGAAAAATTTTCCAAAACTGGAATAAGAGGTTGACATACAGGTACAGGAAACATATAAAACCTCATTAGAAAAGATCAGAGAAAAGGTTCACCTCACCACATAATAATCAAATTGACTAACATAGAGGCCAAGGAGAGAATCTTAAAGACAATCAGAGTAAAAGACCAAGTGACATTCAGAGGCAAACCAATACGAATCACTCTAAACTTCTCAAATCAAGTCATGAAAGCCAGGAGGGCCTGGAGCAACGTATTCCAAACTTTGAAAGAAAACAACTTTCAGTCAAGATTTATCTACCCAGCAAAGGTATCTTTCAAATATGATAGGGAAATAAAAACCTTCCACAACAAGCAGAAGCTGAAAGAATTTATGTCTTACAAACCAGCACTAGAGAAAATACTCAGAGACTAACTACAAAGAAGAAATAATAAATAAATGCCAGAACCAGAGAAACAATGACTTCCATCAAACAACTAAGTAAAGAAGAACAAACACTACCTCAAACAGAAGTTAAAACTCAAAATGCTAGGAATTAAAAATCATATCTCATTAATCATGCTGAATATAAATTGCCTCAACTCCCCAAGCAAAAGACATAAGGTGGCAAAATGGATTAAAAATCATAATCCATTTACATGCTGCCTGCAAGAAACATACCTTACAAGTAAAGATACGCACAAACTAAAGGTGAAGGGCTGGAACAAGATAATCCATGCTATATTACTGAGATTGACAGTGACACCTTCATACATATATGTAGAATTATTCAAACTGTTTTCTTCATCAATTCTCCTTTTTGAATATGCAGAAAACCACAATACCCTATTCAATTACAGTTTGAACTAAGTCAATAATTTTGTTTGATGACTTTGGAAAAAGAAATGAATGAAGAAAGAAAGAAAGAAAGAAAGAAAGAAAGAAAGAAAGAAAGAAAGAAAGAAAGAAAGGTATCATGTCTGTCCAGGTCAAAATGGTTAAAAAAAGAAGAAATGGTTAAAATCCATCATCAGTATTCAAATAATCCTTATAATAGCAAAAATAAAGACCACATTATGTTGTGATGAAGCCCTCATTTACATTGATTTGACAACCTTTGGGGAAGTTTCCATACAGAGCTGTTCTCAACTAAAATTTAAGAGGTTAAATTTTTACCACAATTTATCCTACCTGATATATCTTTATGAAGCACACATTTTAAAATTATCACCAATTAAACCCAAATATTCTCTTCTTCTCCCTTCCTTCTTCATAGTAATTGCTATTTAACATTTTAGCATTTTTAAATGTTAAATAAATGTATTTTACATTTTATTTTTTAAATCTTATTATCACCATCATAGCCTCACTGGAATACAGCCACACAAGAGGGATTTTTACTGATTTTCTCATTGCTGAATGTTTACTCTCTAGGACCAGGCTCAGAATGTTGCAGATGCTCAATATATTCTTGTAGAAAAATGAATTAATAAAAATGTGTGAATAATTTAAGAATTACAAAATTGAATTTGGGTTCATATAAGGTAACTAGTTTTTTTGTTAATATTCTCCTACAATTAATTAATTTATTAATTTATTGGAAAAGTAGCCATTGGTCTGCCTCTGGTATATAATTACTGATAGCTTGAGCAAAATCTGATCAATTAGATGGTGTTTATAAATCAAGAAGTAACAAGATAGTTTCTTTGAAGTTATTACCATTAGCATAAATATTATACCTATTATAATTCTGCATTATAAATTTCCTTTATTTGGATATCATCCAAAACTTATAAACTTCAACATCTATATATTTATTATTGTTTCAAAATACTTAATCATATCTGGAACATGAGAGTGTGGAATAGGGCAGAAGTTCTCTTTTCCTGAAAATATGAAAGTTTTGTATGTAAAGAATTTTATGTAATTTTTTGAATTTGTTTTATGTTTTATGTCTTTGTCTTTTATGTCTGTTTTTAATCTTTTTCTTATCTTTTCTCAAAGATGATGTAATATTCCATTTTTATTTATTGTTAGGAAAAGAAACATTGATTATGAGAGTATCTAAACTGCCACGTATTGACAAATTTCTCAACTTCTGCAAGTAAAATGTTGACAGTTTTGATGTGAACTATGCACTAAACCTTTATGAAAAAGAAAACAATCTGAGAGACAGAGTATAAATGAACATGTTAAGTACTTTTATTCATTTACTATGCATTTCAAAGGCATTTATTACTTGTCTCAGAAACTAAGTTACAAAAGGTTATTAGTTTGTGGTATAACTTTCACTATACAGTTTAAAAGAAGTTAAGAGGGGCAATATAATTTTATCAGTAATTATGTTATGTAAATATAACATGGAAATTATTAATGGAATTATTTAATTCAGAAAAATTGAATACTTTTTACTTATAAAATTTAAACTTAATACTTTAGTCAATTACTTTCTGATATCACCTTTTTCTGATGTATCTTCAGCTGTTATTTGTACCATACTGATCACTCTGTCTCTCATTTTCCTCTCAGGAAAGACAGGTATTAGACAAAGATCTTACTTATCAAAATTTGTCTCTCACTCATATAGTACATATGTGTATGTGTGTGTGTGTGTGTGTGTGTGTGTGTGTGTGTGTGTGTATGTAAGTATGTTTTATTCTGAATATGATTCACTATTTTAATTTGGAAGAAAAATATTATTAGGCATTCTATCCCATGGCTGCATGGAACAAAAATGCAATAATTAAAAAATGGATCTGTATTTGTCAAAAATAATTTTTCAAGTTAGTGAAAATTAATACTTAGGCAACACTCGATCATTGTCTTTTAATATTATGCAAACTTAATAACAAATATTGGGTTTTATATAATATTTATGTGGCTGGACTATTTTATATGCTCAGTTATACTTACTTTAAAAATTATTCTACTTAGGGTTGGGGTTTTGTTCAGTGGTAGAGCATTTAACCAGTATGTGTAAGTCCCTGGCTTTGATTCTCAATACCACCTACACACACACACACACACACACACACACACACACACACACTTCATATTACTTTATCATATGTTGTTACTCACAAAAATATAAAGTTGTTTCTTCATATTTAATAAATAATTTGGTATGTTGAATAGATACTTCACAGCTAGGAATATATTTAATTTTTAAAGTAATGAGATAAAAATATTTTCTACATACTTTCTTCATTTGCTCAAACAAAAAGGACCAATAATCAAGTTCTCTGAAGCATAGCCCTTCCTTAATCATTCATCCATGGAGCTAATTTCATATTATTTAGACTATAAAACTGTTTCTTTTTTTTCATGTGTGTGGTACTGGAGATGGATCCCAGGGAAATTCTACCTCTGAGCTATACCCCCAGCCCTATTTTGTTCTTTATTTTGAAACAGGGTCTCATTAAGATGTGGAGGGCCTCACAAATTGCTGAGGCTGTCCGCAAACCTGCAATCCTCCTGTCTCAGTCTCCCAAGTACTGGGATTACAAGCATTCACCACCACACCTGGCAAACTGTTTCTTTTAAATCAGTCACTCTGTAATATATTTCTATTTCCTTTTTTGGCTGAAGAATTCTATCTGATTTTTTCCCCATTGGGATTGTCTTTAATCCTTTGGACTTAATATTTAAGAACTTAAGCTGGGCGTGGTGGCACACGCTTGTAATCCCAATACTTTGGGAGGCAGAGACCAGAGGATCTGCGTTCGCAGCCAGCCTCAGCTCTCTCTCTCTCTCCCTGTCTCTCTCTCTCTCTCTCTCTCTACTTAGGCTTCCGCAACTTCGTGAGACCCGGTTTCAAAATAAAGTATAAAAAATAGGGCCGGGGGTGTAGCGCGGAGGTAGAACGCCCCTGGGTTCAATTCCTGGTCCGCAAAAAAAAAAAAAGAACTTAAGAGGCAGAAATGAGACATTAATGATTTATATAAATATATGAAGAGAATTTTAAATAATGTTTTTATAATAAGCAAAGTACTAGAATATTACTATTGTTAAAATTATTGAAGAAGGGAATCTTACAGGTGGTTGTCATGCAACCTAGTGTTAGAATTAACTATATTTAAACATTTTAAAATATTTATCTCCAAGGCTCTGCTTTATTATTTAAAACACTTTATTATTTAAAACACTTTATAGGAAACTCATTTTCACCTTATTCATATATTCATCCAAATTAATAGTCCTATTTGTAGTGTTGAGGAGCAATAAAATCTCTTTTCTGTATGTTAACAAATATTCAAAAACACCGTTGTTTTAGAAGTTTGACTTTAAAATCTGTTAGTGTTTCATACATACAAAATTTAAAAAAGAAGTGATACTTATAACATTATATAGCAGAGTAGTATAACTATGATTGACACTAGTTCATTGTATTTTTCAAATACTATTGAAGGAGATTTAGAATGACCTCAACACAAAGAAATGATAAATGTTCAGGGTGATAGATGTACCAGTTATACTGATCTGATCATTATATATTGTATATATGTATTAAATTATTATACCATACAGTATTATTATGTAAAATTATTATGTGTCAATTACAATATAGTATACAGGCATATGTGTGTGTGTGTGTGTGTGTGTGTGTGTGTAATTTATAACAAAGACAAGAAGGTAAAATATCAAAATGTAATATTAGCAGAAAAAACATGAAACTCTGTTCTAATGAAGAGCATAACATACTTCATATAACAATGAAGAATGCAGTACAGAACTAACCCAAGCAGTTTTAATTAATATTTGTATGATACAGCCTTAGAACCCCCCACAAAAAAACTAAAATACTAAACTGTTTAGTTAATTGGTTTATAATTCAAAGAAGCATAACATTGTCACTATTCAAAGACTTAATGATTATGTAAATACATTATGGATGATTAGAGCTTGGTTATATACTTTAGAGATGGAACTTATAAATACAGAAGAAAAGAAGGATAAAATGAGTCTTTACTGTTGGTTTGGAACAGGAAGTGTCAGTGTGAACTCATATAAATATATAGAAACAAATACCAGTATGTATGCAGATACAGATAAAAATAAGGATAAGTATTGATATAGTTTTAAATATAGGTAGGTCTATGAATAGCTACAGATATATCTGGGTATACACATATGTATGTGTGAAAATGTGCATCTATTTAGTCTAGAACAATATGCCTGCAATCTCAACTAATGCCCACATTATGGTTAGTATATATCATTCTTTGCGAGAAGAACTATGACTCTCTTGTAAAAGGCCTAATTCCAGAGCTGGGACAGCAGAAGTTCAAGATGAATCTAGAATATATTGTCTGTCAAGCAAAAAAGAGCTGAGGGAATGAAAGGGACAAGTCAAATAGAGATAATTTCACAGCTTCTTTTCCTATTTGAATTCCTTTGATTTCCTTCTTTTGCCTTATCATTCTGGTTAGAGTCCCAAGTACTATATTAAAAATAAGAGGTGATAGTAGGCATCCTCGTCTTTTTCCTGATTTTAAAGGGAATTCTCAGTTTTTCCCTATTCAATATGATGTTGACTTTGGGTTTGTTGTATATTACCTTTATGATATTGAAGTGTGTTCCTTCTATTCTGATTTTCTGCAGTATTTTTAATATGAATGTGTGTTGGAGTTTGTCAAATGCTTTTTCAGCATCTATTGAGATTGACATGTAATTTTTGTCCTTAGTTCTGTTTATGTGGTGAATTATATGTATTGATTTGCATATGTTGAACCTGCCTTGCACTCCTGAAATAAAACCAACTTGGTCATGGTGTACAATATTCTTTGTATGCTTTTGAATACATGTCACTAGTATTTTGTTTAGAATTTTTGCATCTACGTTCTTCAAGGATATTGGTCTGTAATTTTCTTTTCTTGTGAGATCTTTATTCAGTTTTGGTATTAAGGTGATAATCATTTTTAGGATGAAATTGGAAGGTTTCCATCTCTAATTCATGGGATAATTTGTGGAGTGGGAGTACTGGGTTCAGTTCTTCTATGAAGGTTTTGCAGCATTCAGCTGGAAATCCATCTGGAACTGGACTTTTCTTTGATGGAAGGTTTTTTATTGCTGTTTCTCTTTGCTTGCTATTGGTAGGTTTAGATTTTCTATATCCTCTTGATTTAATTTAGGTAGGTAGTATGTGTAGAAATCTGTCAATTTTTTCTATGATTTCCAGTTTATTGGAGTATAAATTTTCAAAATAGTTTCTGATGATACTGTGGATTTTACTATTGTCTCTGGTGTTATTTCCTTTCTTATTTCTTACTTTAGAAATTTGGGTTGATTCTTTCTTTTGGTTAAGTTGGCTAAGGGTTTATCTGTCTCAGATTTTTTCAGAAAACAAACTTTTTGTTTGTTGGTTTTTTATTGTTTTTGTTCTATATATGCTCTGATTTATGCTCTGATTTTAATTATTTTATGCTTTCTTATGGCTTTGGTATTAGTCTGTTTCTGTTTTCCAATGCCTTGAGGTGTGATGTTAGTTTATTTAGTGACTTTCTGCTTTTCTTATGTGAGCATTCACTGCTACAAATTTTCCTCTTAAAACTATCTTCAAATGTCCCATAGATTTTAGTATGTTGTTTCTCTATTTTCATTTATTTCTATGAAATTTTTAATTTTTCCCCTTATTTTTATGATCCAGTCCTCATTAAAGAGTGTATAATTCACCCAGGCATTGTGGTTTGTAACCCCAGTACTTCTGAGGCTGAAACAGGAGGATTGCAGTTTCGAGGATATTCTCAGGAAGTAGTGAGATTCTCATCAACCTAGCAAGACCCTGTTTCAAAATAAAAATAAAATAGGGCTGGTGGTGTAACTCAGAGGTAGAATGCCTCTGGGTTCAATTCCAGTACCACCAAAAAAAAAAAAAATAAAAAACAGTATAGCATTCAGTCTCCATGTATTTATGTAATTTCTTTCAGTCTTCCTTTTATTTCTACTTTCACTCAATTTTATGACCTGAAATGATGCAAGGATTTATAACTTTTAAAAAATTTGCTGGTAATTGCTTTGTGGACCAGAACATGTTCTATTTTGGAAAATGTTCCATGAACTGCTGAGAAGAATGTGTATTCAGCTGTTGCTGGTTGGAATATTCTGTATCTATCTATTAGGTCTATTTGGTTTATTGTGTTCTTTAGATCTAAAGAGTCTTTACTGATCTTTTGTCTGGAAGATCAATCTAGTGGTGTGAGATGTGTGTTGAAGTCTCCCAGTATTATTGTATTGGGGCCTATCTAAGGCCTCATCTCCCAAAGAGTTTGTTTTATAAAACAGGGTATACCCATATTAGGAGCATAAATGTTTACTATCATTAAATCTTCCTTTTAGATTTCTGTGGTTATTAGTAAAAGTGACCCACTTTGCCTCTTCTGATAAGTTTTGGCTTAAAGTCTGGTTTGTCAGATATGAGAATTGCTACTCTTCCAATCCTGCTTGTTTTCATTCTCCATTTGCATAGAATATCTTTTTCCATTCTTTCACTTTTAGCTTATGGATATCTTTGCTTGTAAAGTGAGTTTCTTGGAAGCAGCATATAGTTGGACTATTTTCTTTAGTCCACATTGACAGTCTATGCCTTTTAATTGGGGAGTTTAAACCTTTGACATTCAATGTTATAATTGAGAGATGATTTATGTTACTTATCATTTTTTGTTATATCTTCTGTTTGATATAGTGTTATTTCTCCTTTGTGTAGTTGCCCATCCAGTGGAATTCATCTCTTCTTTGGTTCTGGTATTATTTTTTTTTCTTTTTTGTGTTTTATTTAAGTATTTTATTTTAGTACCAGGTTGGTAGTCATGAATTCTTTTAGTTTATGCTTACCTTGGAAGGTTTTATTTCTTCATCAATTTTGAAAGATACTGTTGCTGGATGTAACAGTCTTGATTGGAATTTGTTTTCTTTCAGGGTTTGGAGGACATCATACCAGTTCCTCCTGGCTTTTGTGATTTGGGTTGAGAAGTCCAGAGTGATTCTTATTATTTTAGCCCTGAATGTCAGCTATTATTTTGCTCTAGATGCATTTATGATTTTTCTTTTATCTCTATTAGTCATTTTGATTATTATGTTGCATGGAGTTCTTCTTTGATCTTTTCTAATTGGTTTTCTAAATGTCTCCTGTACATGGATGTCTAACTCTTTTTCTATGTTTTGATAATTCTCTAATATTATTTCACTTAAGAGATTTTTTTTATTTATTTATTTTGCTGGGATTGAATCCAGGGGCATTCTACCTCTGAGCTACACCCCCAGCCCTATTTTTTATTCTTTATTTTGAAACAGGGTCTCACTGAGTTGCGGAGGCCTCACTCAGTAGCTGAGGTTGGTTGTGAACCCGGATTCTCCGTTCTCAGCCTCCCAAGTACTGGGATTACAAACGTGCGCCACCACACCCGGCCACTTAAAAGATTTCTAATGACCTTAGTTTGTGCTTCTAGACCTTCTTCAATGCATATTATCTGTAGGTTAGGTTGTTTCATATTATTCCATATTTCTTGAATATTCCTGTTCTGTTGTATTGTCTTCTCTATATTGTTGACTGTGTGGTCAGTTTTGAAATAGCAGTCTTTCAAGATTGAGACTATTTTTCATGTGTTCTAGTCTGCCAGAGGTTGTTTCTATTGAGGTCTTAATTCATTTATTGTCCCTTTAATTTCACTCAGAACTTCATTTTGGTCCTTACGTAGGCCCTCAATTTCTCTAGTCATATGTTCTTTCAGTTCCTGTATACTATCTATGATTTCATTTCTAAGGCCTTTAATCACATTGAAAACCAAAATTCTGAATCATCCTTCTGGCATTTTCTGCAGCTCAGTATCATTGATCTCCCCTGCTGTTGAGTTGTGGGAGTTTTTGTTTACTCATTGGCCTTTGCACTCATGTTTTCAGAATTCTCAGGTTTGTATCTCTTTTGTCTTGGCATCCTTTTCCTCTTTATGTGGAATTCCTATGTCTATTTGTTATCTCTTTACAGTATAGCCTATGCTGCAGGTATATATTTGCCTCAACAAATCTGTCTCATATATCAGACTTTTGAATGATTCCCCCAGAACCTCTTTAACAGCATATAGTTCTTAGTGCAGGCAAGCAGGAATCTGTGATTGGCTGCAGGCCTCTGTGCTCTCTTGGCCCAAACTCATCAGGATCAGACTATAATGTTTAATTCAGAGCCTGCAACTTGCTGGCTGAGGTTTAATGCTGTCAGTTTTTATCCACATGAATTAAGATCATAATTCTTTAGCAATACATGCAGATTCATGTTCATAGAAGCACAATTCACAAAAGCAAAGTCAAAGAACAAGCCCAGGTGTCCATCAACAGATAAACAGATTTAAAAAATCTTGTCTGTATATATAATGGAGTTTTTATTCAGCCATAAAGATGACCAAATTACATCATTTTCAGCAAAATATATAGAATTGGAAAACATCATTTTAAGTGAAATAAATCAGATTCAGAAAAATCAGGGTTTTATGTTTTTTCTCATATGTGGAAGCTAGAAAGAAAAAAGAAAAAAGAGGGCGATCTCATGAAAAATAGAAAGGAGATCTGATGCAGTGGCACAAATATGTAACCCCAGTACATGGAGGCTGAGACAAGAAGAAAGGTGGTTCAAGGCCAGTGCACAATAACTTGGACCCTGATTCAAAACAAAAAATAAAACAATTGCTGGGGTTGTAGTTCCATGTTATACCACTGGCTTCAATCCCCAGTACCATACACCACACATACACACACACACACACACACACACACACACACACACACAAATGGAATACTAGTAGGGTAAAAGAAGGGGAGCAGATGGAGGGAGTGGTAGGTAAGGGTAGGTAATAACGCTTGAAATTAATCAAATTATTCTATGTGCATGATCAATTTATTCTATATGCCATAATGAAACCAACTGTTCTGTGTAACTATTATGCACCAGTAAGAAAAACTAGTTGGTTAAAATGTAAAGAGTGAATTGTATGGTATTAAAGTATCTCCTCAAAAATAATAATGAAATGTAAAAAGATCAAATAATAACTCTTCATTAGAGACACCCCCAAGTCCTACCATAGCCATGAGAATAAAATTAACATTGCCCATGCTGTAAAATATCAACCCCATGGGTCTTCTGTCTTGATATATTTTTTGAAGAATATAACATCACTTGTGAATTATTCTTGCCAAAATTATGTAGGCAGACTCTCATCCTGAGGTGACATGAGAAACTCCAACCTGAAACATTCTACAAAATAATTGGCCAGTGTTCTATAAAAATGTCTAAATTAGGGAACATAAAGAAATACTTAAAAACTCTTTCAGATTAAAACAGATTGGTGGATCAAAGACAACTAAAGACAAAGCATTATATGCAATTTGTCTTTTGATATAAATAAAAAAAACATTGTTACCATTGGCAATAGTAAGGTTTATTAAGTACAAATAATTTGCTGTCATACTAGTTTTCTGATTCAAAGCATTTTACTATGGTTGAAGTGTTTTAAATAAATAGCATTCTGAAATATTTATAGATACGAGAAATCCAGTCTGTATCCTATTCTCAAATGGATCAGAAAATAGTGAATATTCAACATATTTTTACATAATCTATATACCTAAACCTAAGTTGATAAATGAAAAAAAACATAGGCATGTAGATGTACATATATTTATATGTGCACACATGTATAAAGAGTTATATATGTGTATGTGTTTGTATAGTGCAATAAATATGATGTGATATTTTATCACTTTAGAAATACAGTTAAAGTATATATAAATATTTGTACTTTTCTGAAAATTTTCCTATATGGCTTAAAATATTAAATAATTAAAACAATATTGTTGGAGCAAAAGAGAACACTTCACAATAACAATTGTTTAGTATACTCATACATGATTTTAATGTATTTTTATCTTTATTTTATGTTGGGTACAATAATCCACCCCTACCTCTGACATTCTGACCAGTAACTAAGTCCATCAATTATTTTTTATCTCATCTATTTCTTAGAGTGTCTATTTAAATAAAATTAGGAGTAGCCCTTACATGTTACTGTTATCCTTATTTCCAACATTTTCCAATAATACTATGGGCATGATGATATATGTCTACTTCACATGTAGCATAAAGCAATAATTTTACCCCTAAGTTTGCTGCCTATAAACATGGGATGCTATGTTTCCAATATTAGGCAATTATTAACTTAATACTAACCAATAGACATCAAAATAATGCCATATAACCAGGAGCAGTGGTGCACTCCTTTAATACAAGTACTTGGTAGACTGAAACACGAGGATTGTCTCCAGGCCAGCCGCAGCAACTTAGTGAAACTATTAGCAACTTAGCAAGACCCAGTTTCAAAATAAAAAACAAAAAGACTAGGAGTGTAGCTCAGAGTTAGAATGTCCCTGGGCTCCATCTCCAGTACCAGGCAAACAAACAAAAAGCCACATATTTTAGATTTTGCTTTGTCAATACCACATCACTGATAACAATGGGTATGCCAGTTTGAATAAGCTAAGTTAAAAAAGTGAAGTGCTTGGAAAGTTTAGTTTATGTTCCCCATTTACATATGGACAGAAATGTAAGGTTAAATGTTAATGATTTTGATTAATTATTATAATTAAATATTATGCTAACATAGTATTTAATCATACAAAAGATAAGCAAGAGTTTTATAATTGAGTGGTTTCTAACATGGTTATATTGAAATGTATGTATATGAATAAATCATTAATTTGCATAAATTCAAGTGAATTTGATTTTTTTCATGTTTGTAAATAAATAAATACCATTTCCTTAGATATCAAAGCTATTGAAACATTTATAAATATCCATATAAGTCATGTATCTTAATAACATTACCCATGAAAGCACTCTGGGCATTGCCCAACAATTTTACTTATTTATATTATTGTTTACATTTAAATTTGATGTAGTAATAATATCATCTTTCAATAAAGAATTTGTTTTCCAAGGCTGTCATGACAAGTACAATAATCTGGGTGGTTTAAACAACAGAAATTTATTTTCTCATATTTCCGTAGGTTATAAGTTCATCACACTGTTGTCAGGGTTGTTCCATTCTGAGGCTTCTCTCCATGGTTTGTAGGTAGCTTCCTTTTTTCATTGTTGTCACATGATTTTATTCCTGTATATGTGTGTTCTAATATCCTTTTATAAAGGTAGTACTTATCTTGAATTAGGGCCCACCTTAAAAACATCATTTTAGCTCAATTACCTCTGTGTGTGTGTGTGTGTGTGTGTGTGTGTGTGTGTGTTTGTGTGTGTGTTCTGGTAATTGAATCCAAATGTGTTCTGCCTCTGAGCTATAACTTCAACATTTTTTATTTCTATTTTAAAATAGGGTCATGCTAGGTTGCTGAGGCTGACCTCGAACCTGTGATCCTCCAGACTTAGCCTACCAAGTACTGGGGCTATAGGCATGTGACCACCATGCCTGGCTAGCTCAATTACCTCTTTAAAGACATCTTCAAGCCAAGTGTGGTGGCACATGCCTGTAATCCCAGTACTTGGGAGACTGAAACCAAAGGATCACAGGTTCGAGACCAGCCTCAGCAACTTAGCGAGACTCCTAGTAACCTAGCGAAACCTTGTTTCTAAACAAAAAATAAAAAGGGCTTGGGGTGTAGCTCAGAGAGAGAATGCTTCTGGGTTGAATCCCCAGTATCACAAAAAATTATATATATAAAATTATATATACATACATACAGAAATTATATCTATAATTATATGTTAAATAATATATAAGAGAAACTTAATATATTAAAGACATACATTATATATTGCATCTATATATTAAAGAATATATATATTAAAGACATCTCCAAATATACTCACCTTCTGCAGCACTAGAGGTCAGGATGCCAATGAATTTGAGAAGAAACTGTTCATCTCCTCAGGTTGTGTTACTTTAATAAAATGTGCATTAATAAAATTATGCAAAATTAGATTAGAGTTATTCTAGCACTAAATGGGTGCCATTAAGTAAAAAGTTACTTTTAAATCAAGTCCATTCTTTTATTATTTATAATCTGATGTGGAGAAAGTGTATTTAAATAAATAAATGAATATTTATTCTGTCTTAGAACTCATTGCTCCTTCCTTCCTGAAGTAGTACATGGATGGATGGTATCTTGTGCTTGGGACTCTACTCATACTTGTATCTGCTCCCCTGATGCAAAGAGTGGACACATGATACAAGTACACCCTATTTCCATTGCTTTATCATATGGTCCAAGACTGCTACTAAGTTTCTAGCAGAGAAAATAGAGTATAGAAAAATTAAAAAGAAAAGAAAAGAAACAGAAACAACAACAACCCTTCCTATGAGTGAGTGCAGTAGTAGAGAAAGATCCTTTCTCCTCTGATTGTAGAGATTTGCTTTGTGATGCAAGAAACTAACATGCAATCTGTACCAAGTTCTGTTCCCTGAAAGAGAATTTTGACCTGGAGATTGTCATAAAGGAGGTTTATTAGGACTTTTCAAATTTTTTTCTACTTTTATACTTTTATTGGTGCATTATAGTATCACATCATAATGAAGTTCATAGTGATAGTGACATACATCACATTGCACTTTATTTTTTGCTTTTATGGATGCTGTAACAATGTACTACAAACTGGGCCGCTTGAAAGAGCAGAAATTTATTTTGTTACAGTTCTGAAGGCCAGAGGTCTGAAATTAAGGTGCACATGGAGCTGTCTTCCCTCCAGAGGAAGTTTTAGAGGAAAATCCATCCCTCTTCCAGCTTGCTGTTTTTGGAATTCCCTGAATTCTGACTGTGCCTCTCTCTTATCTTTACACCATCTCCTCCTCTCTGTGTGTTTGTATCTTTCTATACTTTCCTTTCCTCTCTGTTATAAGACCATGTGTGATTGCATTTTGAGGCTACCTAATAATCCAAGTTAAACTCCTTCTCTCCAGATCTTTAATGTAATTACATATTTTGGCATATGAGTGATATATGTTAATTTGCTTTATGAAGTTATATTCATAGGTTCCATGGATTATGAAGTGAATATATCTTGGGTAGGAGCACATTTTAGCCTAACAAAAAAATAAATGTAAAATGAAAGAGAAAGGCCCAGGATTGAGGGGAAGGAATGATCCAGCTATGATTCCAGATCAGTGAAGACATCATCAAAACCACAGAGGGATATCAGCCTTGCAAAGTTCTCCAAAGGGGAAGTGAACAAGTCAGGGCTGTCTCACCTTTGTCAACAGGTTATCTAAAGCAGCTGTGTTGAGGAAGGAGTCATCCCTGTGGGAGAGTGATTTTCTCCAGCTAAGGCAGTTCCCAATGATAATATTTTAATCATATACAGATTAGTAAGGAAAGCTCAGGCTCTAAGAAATTCAATTAAGAAAGATAGGAAGCTTGTGACAAGGACCTTAGAATAGCGCTTACAAAGGGAGTAATATGTCGTTTAATATATCAAGCATTATGCAATTAAAACTCTTAACAGATCTTTATACAAATTGCTTGGTAATTCTTCCTAAAATCTTGGGCAGGGATTCCAAATATCATTGAAAAATCAAAAGTGAGGAGGAAAGCATTTCCTGTGGGGCATGGATTGCAGAAAATACTTGAGAAAGGTGTTTAAGTAATGGCACAAGAAAATAAAATATGACAAAGAGATCTAGTAGGAACAGAAATGGGTATGTAAACTTGAGGCATTGGTTAGAGGCTTCATTATAGAAAAGAGCTTTTAGAATCATGAAAGTGAACACAATTCTGGTCAACCTAGAAATCATATCATTGTGGTCAATGCCAGAGGTGTAAACACAGGATCATTTATTACAAAAAAAATCTAGTTTATATAACTAAGACTAAGTGCAAAAACTTATAGCATTCATGTGAATATTGATCTATGTAGATGTAAATAAGAGAGTTCAAATATGGGATAATACTTCCTTAACATTTAAAAAGTGTTAAGAAATCTATATAGATATAAATAAGAGAGTTCAAATATGGGATAACTCTTTCATAACACTTAAAAAGTGTTAAGAAATACACAGTGCACACAAACACACACAGCTCTGAACAGGAAAAAATAACAACAGTCAGACACATTTGTTATCAATCCTGAAAGAGAAACTAGAAAAAATACTTGTGTTTTAAGAAACAAAATTTATGCAAGTCCTAGAAAAATACAAAGGTAATGAAAATATGAGTTTTATGTAAGAATATATATATATTCTTGCCGGGCATGGTGGCGCACGCTTGTAATCCCAGTACTTTGGGAGGCGGAGACCGGAGGATCCGGGTTCGCGGCCAGCCTCAGCTGGCGCACGCATGCGTGTGCACACGCGCTCTCTCTCCCTGTCTCTCTCTCTCTCTCTCTCTCTCTCTCTCCCTGTCTCTCTCTCTCTCTA
>PVJS01045102.1:0-16377 GCA_004027185.1 Glis glis
GAAGTTGCGGAGGGACTCACTAAGTAGAGAGAGAGAGAGAGAGAGAGAGAGACAGGGAGAGAGAGAGAGAGAGAGAGAGAGAGAGAGACAGGGAGGGAGAGAGAGGGAGAGCTGAGGCTGGCCACCAACCCGGATCCTCCGGTCTCCGCCTCCCAAAGTACTGGGATTACAAGCGTGCACCACCACGCCCGGCTTCCCAGGCACATTCTACCTCCAAGCTACACCCCCAGCCCGATTTTCTATTCTTTATTTTGAAACAGGGTCTCACTAAGTTGCAGAGGGCCTCACTAAGTAGCTGAGGTTGGCTGCGAACCCGGATTCTCTGGTCTCAGCCTCCCAAGTACTGGGATTACAGGCCTGGTTCTCTTGTGTTGAACTGAGACTTTGGTTTAATGAAAACCATTTGTAGTTTTATTTCCTTTTGGTAGACAGGCAATCCTGACCTCAGAAGTGATCACTGGCCAGTCAAACTGCAGTCGCTTGTCACCAACCCGTTCTCCACGCCCATGTCACACCCAGGGAATGTACGCTCCCCAGTGCGCAGGGCGATGATGTTTCAGAAGCGTTCAGTCTGATTCTTTTTCTTTTTTTGGCGGTACTGGGGATTGAACCCAAGGGCATTCTAACTCTGAGCTACACCGCCAGCCCTTTTTATTATTTTATTTTTTTTGGTACTGGGGATTGAATCCAGGGCATTCTACCTCTGAGCTCCACCCCCAGGCCTATTTTTTATTCTTTATTTTGAAACAGGGTCTCACTGAGTTGCGGAGGGCCTCACTAAGTAGCTGAGGCTGGCTGTGAACCTGTGATCCTCCTGTCTCAGCCTCCCAAGTACTGGGATTACAAGCATGTGCCACCACTCCTGGCAGAGCCTTTTATTTATTTATTTATTATTTATTTATTTATTTATTTATTTAACTTTGGTACTGGGGATTGAACCCAGGGGTATTCTACCTTCATTTTATTTTTATTTTTATTTTGAAACAGGGTTTCACTAGGCTGATGAAGAGTCTTACTTGCTGAGGTTGTCCTCGAACCTGCAATCCTCCTGCCTCAGCCTCCCAAATACTGGGATTATAGGCATGTGCCACTACGTCTGGCTTTATTTTTGATTTTGAAACAGGGTCTCACTAGTTTGCTGAGTCTCGCTATGTTGCTGAGGCTGTCCTCAAATCTGTGATCCTCCCATCTCAGTCTCTCAAGTTCTGGGATTCCAGGTGTGCGTCACCACGCTCCACCAGTGTGATTCTTTTCTAACTCCACATACGTGCAGTTAACTTGGCCAGCGGATTCAAAGCTTGCTAAGCAGAAAATGGCTTCAAAGGAGAGCGAAGTGACTGAGCGAGGTATCTCAGCACAGTAGCTGAGCTAGGCTTGCTGATAAATTGAGTTTCTCTTCAGCAGCTCTCTCTACTTGGCTTTACAGTTGCAACATATACCATATATAATATTTAGGGTAAGAAACAATTTACGGTGATATTTGCACCTGAACTCTACAAATCACACCATCTGAAGTGGCTCTTGTTTTCCTCCTCCTTGGAAAAATCTGCTGGGATCTAGGACCTGTGTAAAAGTTATTTCTTTACTTGCCATTGGCAATTGCTCTAGTTTATTACTGGGGTATACTTTGTTAACTTCAACCCAAGAACACCAAAAAAGAGCAGCTACAGACTGTTGGACATCTTCGAGATGTTTCTTCCAGACACAGGGGCAGAGGGAGGCAGGTCAGACTCCTGTGTTGCTTTGTGAACTCACCTTCAACAATAATGGCTGAAAACACTTTTAATGACACTTTCATTAATTTTATTTTTTGTGGTACTAGAGATTGAACGCAGGGGCAATCTATCTCTGGCCTTTTTTATTTTTGTTTTGAAACAGGGTTTCGCTAAATTGTTGAGTCTATGTTGCTGTGGCTGTCCTCAAACCCGCGATCCTCCCGTCTCAGCCTCCCAAGTGTTGGGATAATGGGCTTGCGCCACCATGCCTGGCTTCATTACATTTTAAATAACTTTCAGAAGAGAAGCTGGAGCCGGGTGTAGTGGCGCACGCTTGTAATCCCAGTACTTGGGAAGCTGAGACTGGAGGATCCGGGTTCGCAGCCAGCCTCAGCTACTTAGTGAGGCCCTCCGCAACTCAGTGAGACTGTTTCAAAATAAAGAATAAAAAATAGGGCTGGGGGTTGTAGCTCGGAGGTAGAATGCCCCTGGGTTCAATCCCCAGTACTGCAAAAACAAAAAAGAAGAGAAGCTGGTTCTGCTCAGTTATGAGATACAAAGTATAATTTTTTTTAATGAAACAAAAAAATTTTTTTTGTGATACTGGGGATTGAACCCCAGGGCATTCTACCTCCAAACTCCACCCCCAGCCCTATTTTTTTTTATTCTTTAATTTGAAACAGGGTCTCACTAAGTTGCAGAGGGCCTCACTAAGTAGCCGAGGCTGACTGCGAACCCGAATCCTCCAGTCTCAGCCTCCCAAGTACTGGGATCGCAAGCGTGCGCTACCACGCCTGGCTCCAAAGTATAATTTCTGCCATCTTGTCCCTTTCAGATTTGGTGGAAATGACTCAATAATCTGCACAACGGCGACCAAACTGAAACACCTGCATTGTTGTCGTGGGCACAGCTGGCTCCGGGACTGGAGCACAACTCCCACCACCCAGCTGCCCTCTGCCCAGCCCATGAAGACAAAACTTCAACAGACCACAGCGGAATAAAACCACGTTCAACAGAATCACCATTTAGAATTTCATCATGTAAAAATGTACTTGCACGAATAGACCAGTCAAAAAGCATTTCCTTCCCCATGTCTGAAGTACGCGGCTGTGACCAGAGCTACTTCCTCATAGGCCGGGAGGAGGGCTTCCGGCAGCAGATGCCCATGAGGGCAGGACAGTGAAATCCGTGACCAGTGCTCGCTGGGGTGGAGGTCGGGACGCAGCGCACCCGCTCACCTGGGATAGCAACGATTTCCCTCACATGCTCAGAGCCAGCACCCAGGCACGGGGTGAACGCTGAGGCACCGAGGCACCAAGGCCCGGGGTGAGCGCTGAGCAAGCCAAGGCGGCTACCACGACAGTGACAGTGGCTGCGCACAGCCCTCAACTGCCTTACCACAAAAATAGTTTAGGGGAAAGGTAACCAGACAGGTTTTAAGGCCAGGCGGATCTACTGGTGAGCCTTTGTGGTTACCACCAGCATCAGCAGTTCAACGACAGTGGTCAGTTATGACGCGATAGGAAAACACAAATGCCGGTTGTCCTGGGCACCAAGGATGCGTATGCTTCAAGAATGCACTGCTGCTCTTGAAGCCAAACTAGAAAACGCGCACACAAGGAAAAGGGACAGAACGACCGCCCACCTTCCACGGGGTACACTGGGGCGTCCTCTTGGGAGCTGTGTGCTGCGAAGGGCTGAATGCTGACTGCTAAAACCCCATAGGCTTCCAGGCCGGCCTTGGAGAAATTCTGAGTTACTTGTTAATATGCACATAACAAGAAATAGATACAGGCGGGCGTGGTGGCGCAGGCTTGTAATCCCAGCACTTGGGATGCTGAGTCAGGAGGATTGCGTGTTTGAAGCCAGCCTCAGCAACTTAGAGAGTCCTGGCTTCCAAATAAAAAATAAAATAGAGCTGGGCGTAGTGGTGCACGCTTGTAATCCCAGTACTTGGGAGGCTGAGACCGGAGGATCTGAGTTCGTGGCCAGCCTCAGCTACTTAGTGAGGCCCTCCGCAACTTAGTGAGACCCTGTTTCAAAATAATTAAAAAATAGGGTTGGGGGTGTAGCTCAGAGGTAGAATGCCCCTGGGCTCAATTCCCCAGTACCACACACACACACACAAAAGGTGTGGTGTAGTTTGGAGGTAGAAGGCCCCTGGTTTCATCCCTAGTACCACATACACACACACAAGATACTTCCCACATAAATTTCCCCCTCACCTGGCATTGTTACTAGGAAATGAACCTGGAATTGAATTCTACCTCTCAACTATACCCCCAGCCCTATTTTTTAAATTTTTATTTTGAAACGGTCTCACTAGGTTGACGAGTCTCATTACTTGCTGACGCTGTCCTTGAACCTGCAATCCTCCTGTTTCAGCCTCCTAAGTACTGGGATTACAGGAGTGCATCACCATGCCTGACTCTGGTTATACCCCCGGCCCTATTTTTTATCCTTTATTTTGGAACCGGGTCTCACGAAGTTGCGGAGGGCCTCACTAAGTAGCTGAGGCTGACCGTAAACCCGGATCCTCCGGTCTCAGCCTCCCAAGTACTGGATTACAAGTGTGCGCCACCACGCCCGGCTCGTGGTTTTATATTATAAACAAGGCTTAAAAACACTCATTTGTACCCAAAGTGAGAGATGACTATTAATCTTTACTGCAGGAATGGATGACTGGCAGGTCTACAACAAAGGAAATTTAAAATAAAGACTTCCACAAGAAATACTGTTATCACTACAAATTTTATTCAGAAACCCATCTTTGTGTTTTTTTTGTTGTTTTTTAAAAAAAATTCCCATTATGAACTGGTTTGGTCAATCAACTACAACACTTCCTAGCAGACATACGGTAAAAATGACATGGCTCAGAATCGCCCAGATCTTTCACGATCTCTCGACCGCCTCCTGTCGCGTTCCCGTCCTCCACCACCTCCACCGCCGCCTCCGCCGCCACGACCACGGTCTCTAGACCGAGAACGCCGTTCCCGGGACCGGGACCTCGATCTATGCCTGCAGTCAAGGACAGAAACAAACGGCATCAAAACCAAGGCATGTGCACGAAACCCCGACTACCAACACTTGTTTTTCTGGTACTGGGGACTGAACCCAGGGCATTCTACTTCTGAGCTGCACCCCAGACCTCTTTATGTTTTATTTTGAGGCAGGGTCTCACTAAATTGCTGGGGCTGGCCTCTAACCTGCAATCTTTGTCTCAGCTTCCCAAATACTGGGTTTACAGGCATGTGCACGCCCAGCTTCAACACTTCTAAGTACTAGATCTCAATCAACTGGGCAGCAAGGAGGGAGAAAAATGCTGCCCATGAAATCACGAGCTGCAGCTGGGGCACGACACCTTCCATCTTCTGTCTTCTAGAATCAATCAAATGATCATGGGAAAGCACAATAAAACATGATCCTGACACATGTACCTGTCACCTGCCTTCAAGTCCCTCTCCTCAGGGCCACCAGTCTGTCAGACTGATTTTGGGGTGGGGGAGCAAGGCCACCTTCCTCCCGTGGGTCCTGTTGCTGACAATGAGAATCCCACTGATGTATTCCTGACATGTGTTTATTAGCAGGAGGGATCAGAACCCTCCGGGGATCAGGACTCGAGCTGACCAGGAAGCCTTGTTCATCCTCCTGGCTCCTGACAACTCTCTGCTCTGGGACATGAGCATTGTGTCACCCTGCTAGTGAATCCAAATGGAGGACTGCCATTGATGCCTCCACCAAGATGAACCGAGCCACCCCAAAACCAACAGAGAGGAGCCGCAATGGGCAGCTGCAGTATTTAAAGGGAGAATAAACTGCTGCACACACCAAATTTCAGTGGCTTACCACTCACACATCCCCTGCCTGATTACTGATGTTTGATCTACATGCGACAAGTAGGATGATGCAGTCACTATCTGTGCAGGGAAAGATTCTCCCCAAAGCACATTTGTTTTATTTTATTTTATTATTTTATTGTATTAATTTTATTTTATTTTATTTATTTTATTTTATTTTACTTATTTTATTTTTTATTTTATTTTATTTATTTTATTATTTTATTTTATTATTTTATTTTATATTTTATTTATTTTATTTTATATTTTATTATTTTATTATTTTATTTTATTATTTTATTTATTTTATTTTATTTATTTTATTATTTTATTTTATTTTATTTTATTTTTGCGGTACCGGGGATTGAACCCAGGGGTGTTCTACCTCCGCGCTACACCCCGACCCTATTTTTTATACTTTATTTTGAAACCGGGTCTCATGAAGTTGTGGAGGGCCTCACTAAGTAGAGAGAGAGAGAGAGAGAGAGAGCGAGAGAGAGCGAGCTGAGGCTGGCCGCGAACCCGGATCCTCTGGTCTCCGCCTCCCAAAGTACTGGGATTACAAGCGTGCACCAACAGGCCCAGCACATTTTATGTTTTTAAAAATGTACTAGGTAAAGCCTGGCGTGGGGGGCGCATGCTTGTAATCCCAGTACTTGGGAGGCTGAGACAGGAGGATCACAGGTTCGCGGCCAGCCTTAGCTACTTAGCAAGGCCCTCCCCAACTTAGTGAGACCATGCTTCAAAATAAATAAATAAAAATAAGGCTGGGGGTGTAGCTTGGAGGTAGAATGCTCCAGGGTTCAATCCTCAGTAACACACACACACACACACACACACACACACACACACACACACACACACAGTACTAGGTAGGTGGGAGTGGTGGTGCATTAGAATCACATGTTTGAGGCTAGTTTCAGCAACTTAGCAAGACCGTTTTCAAAATAAAAAATAAAAATAGGGCTGGGAGTGTAGCTCAGGGGTTGAATGCCCCTGGGTTCAATCCCCAGCACCACCACCACCACTAACAAAACGCCAGGCGTGGTGGCGCACGCTTGTAATCCCAGTACTTTGGGAGGCGGAGACCGGAGGATCTGGGTTCGCGGCCAGCCTCAGCTCTCTCTCTCTCTCCCTCTCTACTTAGTGAGGCCCTCTGCAACTTCGTGAGACCCGGTTTCAAAATAAAGTATAAAAAAAAAAAATAGGGCCGGGGGCGTAGCGCGGAGGTAGAACGCCCCTGGGTTCAATCCTCGGTACCACACACACACACACACACACACAAAAACCAAAAACACCCCCCAAACAAAACGAACAAAGCATAGTAGGTACCTTTTAAAGGCCAGAATAAAGCCTGAGTTTCTGTCGTTTTGGGGGCAATCAAGCCTTACAAGGCAACACTGGAGTACTCACTTCTTGCGTCGGCGCCCGTACAGCTCCCGCCGTAACTCTCTGGAAATTGGCTTCAGATGCATGAAGTTGCAGAAGCCTCCTCGTGTGCACTCTCTGCGGGTCAAAACGAGGTGCTCGTTACACAGTGCACACGCCCTGGGAAGAGCTGAGCCGCGGCCTGCCCCACACTCACCCCATCTCGTACTGACGGCAGCAGGCTTCCCTGAAGTCAGTCACGGGGGACAGCTCCGCGTGGATCGGCTGTCCGTTAAACCAGCGGTTGTTCAGGTCAATCACAGCCTTTTCCGCATCTTCTTCACGACGAAACTGAGAAAACAAAAATGCTTGCCAATCAGACCTTAGAACACACTGCGATCACCAACCCCACCATGCACTACGTACTCAGGTGAAATAATTAAGTAGAATGGTGTTGTTGAACCACTGAAAAAAAAAAAAATCAATCCTTTTTTTTTTACAATTAATTTCATAACAGTCCAAGATCATGCCAAATGTTGCCTTCGTTTTCAAATTCAATTGGTTAAGAGCAAATGTTATGATTGTATTAGCAAAAAAAAAAAAGGTAAAAAGAAACAAAAGGTAAATAAACCAACTTCCCCTAGCCCTGACACCTCTAGCCCACATGTTCGTCACTACAGTTGATGATGCCCTTCCTCCTGATAATCAGTGTGGACGGGCACAGGGTCAGTGGACACCGGAGAGCTGGGTTATCACATCCAACCCCAGGGCCCCGGCATTTAGGATTTCAAGGTTGGCAGCCATTCACGGGCCGCCACCAGCCGGCCACAGCACTCCTACCTTGACGTACACGTTCCCCACGAGATGGTCTCCCAGGTTATCACAGACATTCATCTCCTCAACTTCCCCGTACTTCTCCTCCATCTCTGTAAAAACCTCCTGAAGGGAGAGCACAGAGGCTTAAGGACCAAGACAAGTGCCACTAAATACAGCTCAGGCATGTTTACTGGGGGCAAGCGTTAACTCCTCCAACCAGACACAGTCCACGGTCTCACCTCAAAGAACTCATCATAATGCTCCTGCATCTCCACATCGCTCACGGCACCTGCAAACGAGAGAAAGCTTGCTGGTTAGAGCTCAGCAGCCGAGCGCTGCTCTCAAAGCTCAGCTGCTACAGTGACACACACGATTGTCTAGAGGAACACCAGGCCAGAGCTGCACGCTACTGCACCGACTTGCCAATGACTTGAACAGTGCTGAGACTTAACTGCCCCATGGCAATCTCATTCTGGCTACTAAATCCACAGCCAGTTTTAATCAGCATCAAAAGGGCTACATTTTCAGAAAGTGTGAAGAAAAGGTTGACTCTCAAACTCAGACTTTTTAAAATAGAATTTTCTTCAAGATTTAGAATAGAGGCCAAGTAAAGCACACTGGTTTTTCCTTTATTATGTTATAACAAAAGCTGAAATAAGGGTAAGTGATTAAGAGCTCATGTGCCTAACTAGTTTCTTTTACACACTGCCAGTCACAGAATGCTAGAAAATTCTTTCTGATGCGATTAAAACCCAAGTGACCAGAGACTCAGTAGGACAATTACCAGGTACAACTTCAGTATTCTGGATGCCCCAAATAAAGGGAAGCCACGATGCTTTGCTGAAGAAAGCACTCTCATCTTATCCTCCGGAGCTACTTTCATTGAGCTCACGCGCCCCAGTCCCGGGCACTAAGTGACCCCACGCCCACTGCATGGTGACTGCAATGTCACACTCCAGCCTCATGAGCATTCCCACTGACAAATCCTAGCGTTCTCTCAACCTAAGTCTGAGAATCACAAAGCTGGCGTGTAAGCGAAGTCCCGTTCCGAGCAGCTAGAGGAGGAGCTGGCAAAGGCCCGACTGGCTTCGGCTGGGCCGGCGTGGTCTTCGGCAGTCACCTTCCACGGGCCACGTTCCTGGACGAGAGAGGAGTGGACAGCCTGGCTGCCTCACTTGGCGCACCCCATCCGGAGCACCTGACTGGGTGGCACGGGCTGCCTGTCAGCACGCAAAACCCTGTCTGTCCTTAAAGATAAAAGCTAACTCATCTTATTCTGAGCACAACTGGCGTTTCCCCTCTACTTTACGCGGGGTCATGTTTTACTTATTTTTGAATTTCCAGGAACTCGGTTTGCCTTGAAATCCAAAGCTTACTGAATGTGTTAGGCACAACTACTACTTCTGACAGCCAGCCTGCCTCTGGTGTCATAGGACGCCCCACCCAGCTCTCAGGAACAAACCTGTCCCCGGGTAGACATCAACATGCAACAGAAAAGCCAGCCGACAGGCCCACTTCACAGGGTACAGTTTAAAAGCATTTAAAACTCATTTTCTTTTCCTTAACAGAAAGAATATGAAAAGGGGGAAAAAGATTTACACACTTGAAGTCTTAGCAGCTTTGATAAAAGTTTTTGTGGTAGTTATTTTTTGGTGCTGGGGATTGAACTCAGGGGCATTCTACCTCTGAGCCACATCTCCAGTCCTTTTAATTTTTATTTTTTTGGTACTGGCAATTGAACCCAGGGGCCTTCTACCTCCAAGCTATACCTCCAGGCCCTTTTTAATTTTTCATTTTCAAACAAGTCTTACTAAGCTGCTGAGGCTGGCCCCGAACCAGTCATCCTCCTGTCTCAGCCTCCCAAGGACTGGGATTCCAGGTATGTGCTACTGCACCCAGCTCCTATGACAGTTAAACTACTGGCTACATTCATTCTGCTTAGAATTTCTTAATCAGTCAAAATAACTTGAAAGGCAGAAACCAGTACATTAAAATACTCATCAAACAGAAAACTATTTAAATGACTCAACATATTCTATATTATTATTATTATTATTTTTTTTTTTGTGGTGCTGGGGATCAAACTCAGGGCCTCATGCATGCTAGGCAAGCACTCTACCACCAAGCTACAACCCAGCCCCAAGTGACTCAATTATATTTTAAATAACACAACTTGGAAAATAACCAGTTTTCTTATAGGAATATCACTCTTAAAATGGGGCTCATGCTTAACTTTAATACATGCATATGAAGCCTATTTTTCTATATATAAAAGAGTATGTAAAGAGCCAGTGATTTTATTTTTACGGTACTGGGGATTGAACCCAGGGGCATTCTACCTCTGAGCTACACCCCCAGCCCTAGTTTTTATTGTTTATTCTGAAACAGAGTCTCACTAAGTTGCAGAGGGCCTCACTAAGTAGCTGAGGCTGGCCGTTAACCTGCGATCCTTCTGTCTCAGCCTCCCAAGTACTGGGACTACAAGCGTGCGCCAACACGCCCGGCTCTAGTGATTTTACTTAGTAGCTGTTTTCCTTCTAAAATGCAGAATTAGGATTTTCACTTAATTGTATGATCTGGACCCCAGCATTGGCATATATTTAATAATAGCTAAACGTTCAGTTTGTAGCATACACAAAACGAGTAGTACTGTAAAAGGCAAATAAAGACATATAACACTCTGTTGTCGACAAAGCATACACAGTCCCCGAGTGAAGAACCCGGGCAGAGGCGTGTTCACCACTATGACTTGGTCATCTCCTTCTCATCTGTTTTTACCTCAGGGCAGGCAGGGTTAACAAAAATTATCTAATAAGTCCATATATAAACATTTCCCTCCACCTATTAACCTTATTTCTTAAAAAACAAAACACCAGGTATTTTAAACCAAGGATTACCAAGTAAGTAAATCCTACTATTACCAGATTCAGGGAAAGAAATCTTTACTATTAGGTGTATTAGCATTAAAAACCATTTAGTACTTCAGAAGGAAAAATTTGTAAGAAAACCCTACCCCACATAGAAACGTGCACTGAGACATCTCACTTGGAGCACCAGAGTGGGGGGGTGACCCTGGGACCATTCCCAGAGCATCTCCACCACACAAACTGGGGAGGGCTGGGGTTCAAGAGTGTACTCAATTTAGGCCTGTGGCTATCCAAGGGTAGTTCCACGAACTTTATTGCTTTAAAATGAATGGGTGAATGAGATGTCGCCACCCTTTGGTTTGGCTTCCTTATTCTAACAAGAGTCTAGTGTTCACTTCAATTTACCCCAAAATGACTCAATTCCAACGATTCTACTGCTAGTTATAAAAATTAAATTTCTTTTTACCCAACTTTCCAATGACACTAGTCTGTATTTTGTTCTCTAAAAATTTCCATCTTGTAAATACAACATGAATTATTTTCCAGTATAGGAAGAATCAGTAATATTTACTGAGTGCCAGTTTAGATTTACTCCCCCACCAAGTATCCCTTATCCCCAAATGTGGCTCACTAACCCTGAGGCTGGGGACTTTATCTACGCACAGCAGGTGGCTTGAAGCGGAGTGTCTTTTTTGCCCAGCACCTATCTGATTGGAGCACACCCGCATGGGCAAGGCGGGAAAACCCACAGGCAGGGCAAGCCGTGACCATTGTCTGGGAAATCCACTCACTGAACAAGGCTCTCACAATTGAGAGCGTAACCTCCAAAATGGAGCTTAAAGGGAAAAGGCTAGCGAGAAATAGAAACTGAAAAAAATTCAAGTAATTTGTTTTTGCGAGTTCCAGAAAGTAAGAAACGTTCAGATCCTGCTGCTCTGGAGAGGGCAGAACAGAACCTGAAGTCAGTGCCAGTGAGAAGGAGCAGCAGGTCTGAAGGTTTCCAAGGGCGCCCTTTCCAGTCACTGTGGTCCTTGTAAAAAGGGCAGCAGTTCAGATCTCCAACAGAGGCTTCCACAGGGTCAGTGGGACAAGCTCCTGCCACCTCTAGTGAACGTGGTCCTTGACACTAGCACAGCAGACCAGATGGAGTGGACACTGAGCTCTGACACGCAAGCCCAGGGAACCAGGGAAGGAACTTGTATGAACTTACAGCGCAAACCGTCAGCAGACTGGGAAGAGTTTTGAGGGTTACGGTAAATGTTCAAGAGGGCAATGGTCTGAAATACAAAACGCAACAACTTTATATTACGGAAAATTAAATGTACACACTTAACCGGTTGCCTTTGGCGATCGCTTCAGTTGAGTCAGTGCTGAAAAAAGAGCAGGTTATTTCCTTCAGAAGCAGAGACGTTCCCTGAGTTGGTGGCTGTCTTGAACTACCCTAGCACTGCAGTGCAACAGAGATCTCATGAGATGCCAATACTGTACTTCTGCCTACAGAATGGAAAAACTCTCCACTTCAAATTCCAATGCAGGCCAGAGTGGAAATGGTGTGCCAGGCGACCAATGTCCTCAGAGGTAACAGAAAACTTAAGCGGAGAAAAGAAAGTGCCTCTATAAAGGGGTGGAAAATTTGCTGCATCAGAGAAATACAATAATTACATGTCATGAAATCTCTACCTCCTAGAGGAAAAATTATAATGGTGAAATAAAACCCACACTTATTGGGCAACTTACCTTATGTTTCCTTAATATTCCTAGCATTTTAAATTTTACAGAAAGATTACAGAAAGAACTTAATAAAGGCCGGGGTTCAGTCACTGTGAAGACCAATGGATCGGCTGCTAATGTGAAAATCCACTTCACATGGACGGACACTCTCCTGACAAATGTCAGTCAACGGAAGAGGCCGGCCAGTGACCCTTCCTAGGAGAGCCTCCTGAACGTGGCCCGTATCAAGTTCTGGCTGTGCGCCACGCAGTTCCAGCACCTTGTCCTGTTTGCAACAGCTCTATGTCAGCAGCTCAGAGCCAACATTATGTCTCAATTAAGAGTGGGCTCTTGAACACCATCGTTTTAAAAAAATTTCTCCAACTGTGGGACTTACAGTGTGAGCCGTCAGCCGTCTGTGCACTGTTTTGGGGATTACGATAGATGTTTTGAATCAAGATGGTCTGCGGGGAAAAAAAAATAAAAAGGGGAATTCTACTGGCTGCTGTGCATATATTAGACAATTGCAAAGAGACAATTTGTTTGCAAATGGCTAAACGTTTGTTGTTTTTTCCCGCAAGTCAGAAACTTTGTCTTGTGCAGAGTACACCAAAACCATCATATTATGAAAACAGAGTTTGAGCAGTGACTTGGGTCAAGTCAGCCAGCAACCAAGAAGAAACTTTAACTGTTGTTTTGAGTGGTCCCCATTATCAATAGCAAAGTGCTTTAATACAAGATAAGTAACAGAACACTTATGTTTTCTTGTACTTCAAGCCAGCAGACACTAAGATGTCGAAAAATTCACATTATAATCATAAATTCCCCACACAAAATTATTTTTCTCAACCGAATGCATAACTCGACTGTATGCAATACATCAAGTTCTCCGGTCTCTTTAGCAAAACAGGCACACCAAGTTGTCATGGATACCTGACTGTTATTTACACTTTCTTGGTGAGATCTCTGTTTACATAATACAATAGTTAATATATTTGTTTTCCGATCCTTCTTTTAAGGAAAAAATCCTTTTAGCCCTTGTGCTTTAAACTGGATCAGGCAGACTTGAAACCTTACACTGTACCGTTCTTCTTAAAATCAAGTTGTCTGAAAAAACAAACCATGTTTAAGTTAGTAAGCTAATATATTACATGAATCCTGTCCACACCACTGTAAGAAGCTTACAAAGACTCCCACCCTGTTTTATGCTAGAGATTTACACGCTGAACCAACATACTGCATGATTTAGAAAAATAAATGTTCAGTCTCAATCATATGGGTGTGAAGAAAGCAGTTTTCAAGTATTTTACAGACCCAGCCAATTCTGCTCTGAGCTATCTTTAAAAAGGCATGGTTGAGGGCAGCTCCTGTAAGAGCCAGCTGCTAGAACCTGCCTGAAGGGCCGGGGACCAGCCTGTACACCCTGAAACACGGGACTAGAGCAGCCACCTCCACTCAGGGCCCGGCACCCTCCCTGGCCTCAGAGGTTTCCCAAAGCTGGTGTTACTCAGCTTCCTACTGGAATCACTGGGCGTGAGGACTATGATGGCAACTGAGGCCAACTATTCATAGTAAAATTCACTGCAGGTCTCCCTCAAGGAACCCGGCAGTGGCGGCTGTTTGCTGTAGGAACCTGCTCATAAAGAGACAGTGAGGTTCCACTAATACGGGGTGTGGCTAGGATTACCTCCAACCAACCAACCCACCCATCCACCCACCCACCCACCCAAAACAAGATGCTTAAGTTAGCACATAGTACCCACTGTCAGATTTTATTGGAAGGACCACCTTGTTTGGATTCACAGTGCTCAAATCAACTTCATTTAATCCCCATGATTCAGAAAGAAAAGGAAGCAAGTGCTGGCTTGCGTCAAGTCTTACAGGAAGGAACCGTCTTTCTCTCTCAGCCCAAACCTGACGGGCCTATCAGCAACCCCCCATTCGAAGACCTGGGTAGACACTGAAGGTGCTTGGTCACTGCACAACCTATGGCATTAGTTTAGTTGGGGGAAGATTTAGCTAATAAACCAAGTAACTAAAACACAATTACAATAGAAAGCTTAAAGGCCGGGCGCGGTGGTGCACGCTTGTAATCCCAGTACTTGGGAGGTAGAGACTGGAGGATCTGGGTTCACGGCCAGCCCCAGCTACTTGGTGAGGTCCTCTGCAACTTCGTGAGATCCAGTTTCAAAATAAAGGATAAAAAATAGGGCTGGGGGTATAGCTCAGAGGTAGAATGCCCCTGGGTTCAATCCCAGGGGCCGCAAAAAAAAAAAAAAAAAAAAAAAAAAAAAATCTTAAAGCAAGTTCTCCGATATTCTGAAATTTACAAAAAGAAAACAGGGACATGTTCAGATTTATTACAAGATTCTTGATACCGCTAACCATTTGGTAATCAGGAAAAAATGGAGGGGAAAAAGAATCATGCTCTCCCTATTTAAATTCTTTTGGTACTCAGGATTGAACTCAGGAGGATTCTACGTCTGAGCTACACCTTCAGCCCTAGTTTATTTTTATTTGGAAAAAGGGTCTCACCAAGTTGCTGACGGCCTTACAACATTGCTGAAGCTGGCTGCAAACCTGCGATCCTCCTATCTCAGCCTCCCAAGCACTGGGATTACAGGTGTGCACCACCACACCCGGCTTACTCTCCCTTTTAAAAATACATTGTGTTGTGGAGTTTTTCAGGGGCTTAAATTATAAAATAATTTATAATTATTTTATAAATTATTATTTTATAAATTATTTTATCTCTTTTTTTCCAGCTCACTTATAGCAAGTGGCTGATTTTCTTCAATTCTTACAGAAAAACACATCTAGTCGTTGAGAAGAACAAAATATGCGGAGAGCAAGATGTGTGCGCAAAGGTGGAGTCCGGCAGCTTCTGGGGCCTTTGTACAACAGCTACCCAACACTCACAGCCGCACACCCAGACTCCAGGGGTGCTGACACAGGAGCTCCTCAGACTTATGAAGAAAGACTCCACAGAAGCTTCCTGCCATTACAGTCTTTCTCTTTTCAATCCATCAGCAAGCCCATGTAGGGCACAAACCTTGTCTTTTCTTCAATTTGCCAAAAATAAAACTATGACAAGCCTCAAGTTTGGACTGAACTGAACTCAGCTCAAGGCAACAGGCAGCTCTCAATGAGCTGAACAGACCTGCCACATGATGAACATGCTGCTGGCTCAGCTCGGGGTTGCAAAGTAGGGACACCCTTGGTGCTAGAGAAACCTAGCAGCCCGGTCCAGGGCTCCATCATTCTACCGTCTGGACAGCAAAGAGCAGAAAGCACATTCTGCATCTACTGGAGCCTGGAAGAGAGGCGCAGCCAGTGCTGGCCCTTCCCCTGCCAATACTATGTCTATCAGAGGGCAAGGGAGGATGGCAGGGCAGTGAAAATCAGGTGTAGCCAATGGACAAACATTTATTTTTTAAAGTTTCTCTAATGGTAAGAACAAAGGGGGCCCTCCCACTGGGGTGGTTCAAGGGCTTCATTCTCATTTACACAAAAAAACACAAATGCAAAATAAAATAGAGAAAAAGAAAGACTTGATTTACATGTGGAAATTATTAATCACTTCTGAAAAGTACATGAAATTTTGATAATTTACATGAAAACGAAAAAGAAAAAACAAACAAACCTGGCTAAAGGTCGGTTTATTGTGCAACCGAGAGCATCTGTCTCCATGACGACATGCTCCAATTTTGAAATAAAACGAGCAGTTGACTCTGCAAGGGAAAATAAGAGCTGATTATTTTTCTGGGAAATTATCACATGGAAATAAGACATTAATATGATACATACTATCAAACTACCTTCCTTTTACTTCACAAAAGCAGACACAGCTTTTTATTGGTAGTAGCTTCCTCTTTCTTGCAATATTTTAGGATGTGTGTGTGTGTGTGTGTGTGTGTGTGTGTGTGTGTGGCACTGGGGATGGAACCCAGGGACATTCTACCTCCGAGGTATACCCCAGCCCTATTTTTTATTCTGAAACAGGGTCTCACTAGTTGCTGAGGCTGTCCTCGAACCTGCGATCCTCCTGTCTCAGCCTCCCAAGTA
>PVJS01045103.1:0-16377 GCA_004027185.1 Glis glis
GAGGATCCCGGGTTCGTGGCCAGCCTCAGCTACTTAGTGAGGCCCTCCGCAACTTCGTGAGACACGGTTTCAAAATAAAGTATAAAAAATAGGGTCGGGGGTGTAGCTCGGAGGTAGAATGCCCCTGGGTTCAATCCCCGGTACCGCAAAAAAAAAGAAAGTCACCTCCAATTTCTTTCTAAAAGAGGTCATCCCTTTCCTCATACTACCAAATGTCTAGGGACTACACATTCATCTGAGAAAAACACCATGTCTGCAAAGAGATCTGAGTTTTCAATAATGTTGGCCTCTTACTGGTGAGGCCTTAAAATAATTGAGTAAATGCCTATAATTGAAAACTATCGATGTTTAAATTCTACAAAGTCAAGATACATAAGCCAGTCAGTGAATCACAGTCTTTTGTTACCTACCAGACAGATAACCAGTCAAAAGAGAAATAAAAGCAGGACAGAGTAGCAAGAAGGAGTATTCTAAGACAGGTGTCTTCATAGGAAATCGGAAAGGGAACTAAATCACCAATACAATATATTCTAATGAAATTTCTTTTACTTAATTGATTAACTATTCCACGATAAGATACTTTTATCCTCCTGGTAGTAACTCATAAATTTTTTATCTTCTGAAAATGAGGGGAAAATGTCAATGAGTCCTTAGGGATTCACAAGCTCTGCTGTTAAAAAAAAATAGTTATGTATTTCTGGGGGATATGAAGTAATATGGACAAGCAAAATTAGCAAGAAATTGAGTTGATTATGAGGTAGAAAATATTTACATGAAAGCACTGATTTTTATCTCTGTTTAACATTTATAAAAAGAATCAAGAGTAGTCTTGATTAAAGACTCACTTTTGTTTAGATCTTAAAACATTTTTTGTTAACTTCTGTGCTATTCAATTATGCTAATGGAAATGCCCATTATGAGGTGCTTTTAGATTTTTGGAATCTTAAGCTCAATTATCTAATGAGTCTCACTGAAGTAAATTCAGACAAAATGTAAAAAGTATAAAAATAATATACTGTACATATAGTTTTCCTAAATTACTAAGGTCACACATAGCAATAAAAAGAATAAAAATGAGAGGGTGTATTTAAATATTTGTATTTTATTTTGAGTAACTTTAGTATTACTAGTTACATATTTAATAGTCCTTTTCTATTTCTATAATGGTACTGTTCCAGTCAGCATTCTTATAGCTATTATTGAAAAGATTGACCATATAACTTTTAAAGGAAGGATTTATTTTCTTACAGTTTTGGGTTCAGTCCATGTGAGGTTGGGAACCCCGAATCTCAGGGCATGGCGGCAGGAGGTGGAGAGATGGAGAGCACGTGGGCTGTGTTCCTCACATCATGGAGGCTGGAAATAAGAGAGCAAGCCTGGGGATGGAGGAACTATATATATCGCCAAGGCTGCCACTCCAGGAACCCACATCTCCAGCCACACCCAGATAGATCCATTACAATAGATTTATCCACTGCTGGGATTACAATCCTCATGATTCAACTATATGAATCCTGAATATCAATAAATGAGTTCTTTAAGGGACATTTCATATCTAACTATACCAGGTACATAATTATAAATGCTATTAAACTATCTTAAAGGAAAATATTTGATAGAAAGCAATGATTGTAGAATATAGAATTCATAGTTTATACTTCCTCATTCATGAGTACCTCATAAGACTGTCTATATTTATGCAGTTGATAGACAAGGGTAAATAATACAAAAACAAAATTTAGACTATGAAAAAGTGTGTCATTTCAATTGTTTTTAGTTGAGTCTATAATTATAATATTTTATAGATAAGAAAATGATTGAAGGTGAGATATATATATATGTTCTCTGCATATATATATATATATATATATATATATATATATATATATGTTCTCTGCAGAAGCACAGGTAATCTAGCTTTCAAGGCATTGGTTAATGTAACCAACTTGATGGTAAAAAGGAAAATCATAAAAGCAAGCTAACAGTCAAATCTCCATGATTCTAGACTAGAATTTATTGGCATGCTAGAATGGTCTCTTTACTAATCTGCAAGAGAGAAAGGGTGCAGAGCAAGAGTCCCTATAAGTTATTGTCCACTCTAGGAGCCATCCCAGGGGCCTTGCTTTAGGCACTAGGTACAATGTACTTGATTAAGTAGACCTTTGTGTAAGATGTTGTGACCGGAGTTTGAAGTTGGGGTGACAAAGGTTCTAAATCATAAATATGGTAATAACTTACTAACTTTAATTTCTTTTCTTCAGTTTTGGAGAAATAACATCTTTATTTTTCTGCATATATGTTACAATACAATGTAATAATAAGTATATTATTTGGTAAATAAAGTGCTGTTGAGTGTTTAATATGATTCTTAGGACAACTAGAGTTAGATGCATAGGGAGCATCCATCTCCATCATTTCTCTCACTCTTTTTCTCACTTGGAAAAAATCTTTCTGGCATGCTTTTGCCCAGGACAGTGACGGTTCTGACCAGGCTAAACAAGAGTGGGTTGGCAAGGCCATGACCTTATTAGAAAATTCCTCCCTCTGAAGTCTCAAATGACCTGCAAACTAAAGTTGAATCTGCCTCAGTCTGTCGTCTCTGATTTCCCCCAACACATTACTCGGGAGCTCTCTGTCAAATTTGGTGCTACTGATAATGAGTTGGTCGCTCAGACTTTTGTATTAAATGCAAGTTCCCCAGGAAACTTTCGCAAGTGCAATAAAAAACAGAGAAAATTAAAGACTAAAGAGAATATGTTTTTGTTCTTCAGCAATACATTTGCTCTGTAAAGCAGTACATTTATCTATAATTATGCTTTTTACTTTTATTCTAAATTAACCTCATCTGATTTATGCTAATTTTTGCCCAATATGACAATAGAAGCAGAATGTTAGAATCACACAGAGTATTTGCTTTACTATTACTCCACCTACTGGAATTGCCCTTCACTGACCACCGATTCCTAGGACAAAGATTTGATGAAAAATGAGAAAAGAAAGGAATTATTTCTATGCATTGGCAAAACTGTTTTCTTAATATTGGTTTATTTAATAGGTGAGTAATTTGAAAGGAAATGAGTAATTTTATTGGATTTTAGGTTGAGGCTGTTCAGATACATTGCATTACTCTTTATTATTTTGTGTTCTCAGTTCCTGATTCCTAGTCACAACATGTAAAAAGAGTATTATATTAAGATGCTGCACTATACCTTAAACAACATGCATTATTTGCCTAGCAAGCAGGCATGCATGATTTTACTATAATAAAAAATAAAGCAAAGATATAATGTAGGTTCTCTGATGTTGCAGAAATGTATTTTTATAAAACAATTTTAGAGAAACAGTGAAAAATTTTAATTAGTATAGTCCTACATAGCAAGATAACTAAAATGAATTTCTATTATAAAGTTACCAAAGGCTTTTGAGATACTAAAAATTATACATTTTAACCTAATAGGTTTTCCAGATCATTTGGATCATAGCATGGAAACTCTCTACCTACAAACGTGTTTGAATTTATTTTTAGAAAGCTTTTACATAAATTTCAGTCTTGGGATACCTGAAGAGTACAATATAATTTTGTTGTATTTAATTGGAGCTAGGATTAAGTAGGGTATTTGTATGGAGCACCTAATTAAGCAGGTAATTTGTCCATGGCCATACACATTCAAAAATTGCATTTAGAAATAATATTGTGAGGTAAAGTATTCTGGGGCATTGACAGCTATTAGGCTCACTGTACATTACTTCTTATTAATAACTGACTTTAAATCCATTAAATTTATTTCTAAATTGGATTTCAAAGTGATTTCTCTTTATGATAATGTGGAAACAAGTTGATAATTATGCTGTATTTGCATGTATATGTGTGTGTGTACATGTGTGTGTATTTATATATAAGAAAACATATGTAGGGCATTGTCAATCCCCACATTTTATCTTTTCTTAAATGCACATAGTTAAAATCAATAGAATACATTATTTTATATCAACATCTAATGTGATATAGGGCATCTTTCAGCATATTCCACTAATTAGCGACTTAATACAGAGCCTGTTAAGTTGGTATGACAAATGATTACAAAATCAATCTCAGATATAATACATCTATTTTTATATCCAAGTAAGGCAAAATACTTATTTCCAATCAGCTGTGGACTAGCTTAAAATATATAAATTGTGTAGCCATTCACAAATCTCAAATGAAATGTGGCAAAAATCAGAGATGGCTCTACATTGTTTGTGATAAAAAATACCTTTGTCTGAGCACAGAATGAAATCAAGTTCTTTTCCGCTGCAGCACAATAAAACATGTACTAAATGCAAGTGAATCAACACAGCTGGTTGCGAGCATTATGATTAGGGATGCATTAGTTTGGATAAAATAAGAACTGGCCTGAATCTTTGCCCAAAGCGTGGACTGAAATGACCCTGAAAGAAGTTTAGACAGTTTGCCAAATTTCTTTTATTTCATTCTAATTTTGCATGCCCTGTTTTTAATGAAATACTGGGGATGTCTTACTACTAGATTAACTTAAATAAGAAAGTTCTAAAAAAAACTAAACATACAAGTATAGAACAAAATATATACTGAATTCTAATAAGCAACATTTAAAAACTAAAATTGAGCAAAATTAGTTTTCCTTCTTTTAAGTGAATTTATCTTGGGATCTTTACTTCAAGTAAATATAATGAAAGACTTTTTTGATGAATAGAATATAAAAGATAAATATTTAATTTTTCACAGGACTTTTGAAAAGGGTATTGATTGCTTCATTGCATGTGAATGGACATTTTTGGGTTATTTGCTATTTCAGTGATCAATATAACACTGTTCAGATGGGTAATATTTTTAGTAGATCAAGCATATGTGTGCTGTTATGTTGTAGTTGGGTTAAAGTAGAGGTGAGAACTATAATGAAATGGAATGTGTTTCAAAGATGAACATTATTGTCAGAAACTGAGTTGGCAAAAGAAGAATTAACATAGGTAAGTAACCTGGAGGAATCCTCGCTCCCCACAGTCTTATATTCATAATGAAACATAGATACAGGTTGTATTACTGGTGTTGCATTGAAGTTCTTTTAATCATGGGTTTAGTAATAAGCCAAAGCCCAGGTTATAACAATCCACTGTTCTTCAACCTCCTGGCTAATATTTCAGAGTAGAGTCACAGGAATTAAAATTCAATCAACAGGTATTGAAAATGTAGATTTTACATAAGTGCCTAGAGAAAACCTCTAAGGGGCATTTATCTCACTGGAACACAGCAGATGGAAAACACGGAACACCACTCTTCCTTTTGTAGGGGAGATGGGCAGTGGTGTTCTAGAACAGACAATGAAGAAAATGAAAAACATAAAAAAATGAAAATGAAGGTGGATTGAGGAGGAAGAAACCAAGAGGCTAAAAAGAAACAAATTGAAAAAGAAGAGGAGAAACAAAAAGGACAGAGGAAACACAGAGAAGCGTGGAAAGGTGAGGAAAGGAAAAATAAATAGCGGAGCAAAGAGATGAGTGAGAAGTGAAAAATAAGGGAGAAAAAAGAGAGTACGTGGGTCATGACTTCTCAGCTTCTTTTCTTTAGTTAAACATCCACTTGGGACAAGCCTGAACTGAAAGGGCCTCTCTGCTCCATCTCATCCAGACCCCAAGCTTCTGGGGCAGGTCTTCCCTCAGCATCCTCTCGACCTGCAGCAGACAGACCTGCTGCTAGGAGATGCTTCCCATACCTTCCATCAAACCCAGTGTGTACCACTCTCATCTTTTGTGAGATTAGTCATGCATGAATTAGAATTAAGAAGTCATAGGTACTGCTAATAGCTACTTAACAAACTCAAGCACTACATTTATTTCAGAAGATGGTGGGCTTTTCTAAGAGCCTTAAAAGGACTTGACATCAGCTATTCTTACAGTCTTCAATCTCTTCAAATAAAATGAACTCTTTAGTTTGTTGGCCCCTCCATGAAGACTTAGAGACAACTCCCCTGAATCTAATTATTTACATTTCAAAAGAAAATAGACCAAAGGACCTTTATCTCCTTTCCCAGGACTGGATGACTTTATATCCCTGGACAAAGTTCTGTCTCCCCACCCTCCCCAGAGGGAAGGAGGGATAAATGTGCCAGCTTCCAGCTCTAAGTTCTAGGATTTTAATTTCAGAGATGCCCTACTATGGTACCCACCACATATATACCTGACTTTCACCATGTTACCCCATGTAGAACTACAGCCTGGGTGTCAGATCTCAGGTTGCTGTGTGAGTCAATAATATGACTATATTCTGATCCAGAAAACTTGTGCTTTCTGCCAGAACAAATAAATAAATGTAGATGTAAAAATATAACATGTATTTCTTATTTATAGTGAAACATTCCAAGCCTTTGTCCTTCCATTTTTTTTTCTGAAATCTATCAGATCAATATTGATTTCACATTTTTCCCTTAAATTCTTTTATTTATCTCTCACTCGCTTGCCTCTCACTCCTTTGTCATAACTATTCTAAAAATTTTCCACTCAAGTTTAAACATCTTTACCTCATGAACATTGCTAGAGAAGACCTCAAGAATATGTTTGTTGTGGCCACTGAAAAATGATGTTCTCCAGTCCCAAGGGGACCCTTGGAACCATCTTGTGATCCTTCCAAAAGCCCCTGAGTTGATATTTCTTCCAAGTTCCCAATGAAGCAGTTAGGGTCACTTCATCAGAGGGGAGACGTGAGGCAGGGCAGAGGACCTGGGAACAGGAGAGATTAAAAAAAGACCATCTGCATCACCTTCTGTGAGGTGGAGAGAGGTGAGCAGGGAGGTGAGAGACCAGTGGGCACCAGGAGACCAGGGCCCACAGCCCACAAGGTAATAAATAATTCAAATTAAGGATTGAAATTGGTCAAAAGACATTGGTACCCCAAGACCCAATTCTGACCAATCATAAAAGAACAGATGGGGAGCCTCCATGAGGTTTAAAAGCCAATCTCCCAAGAGCTTTGGTGGTTACTCTATTTCAGGGACCCCCCTCATGGGGGAAAATGTGTTTGTTTTCTATCTTTCTTGACTTAAACTTTTTCATATGTCTATACCCTTCACTAGTCCTTTGGCTCTTCATTTGTCAAAATCCACTTGACAAGAACCTAAAAAGAGAAATCACCCTGTATCATTTTGGTTCCCAAGGTGGGATAACTGAAGGGTGAGTAAAATCAAACTTTCTTTAAGGCCTCTTACTGCACCTCTTAAGCAGTTATCCCATGCAGGTTACAGTTGGAATTAGTCCCTGCTGTACCCCAGGCCCTCCTTTGCAAATGAAAACCAGTGGGGATAGGCGGTTGGAGTACACACTTGGGTAGGAGCCAGAGAGTGGGGCACTTTCCACCACTACTGCCACTGTGCAGTGGCCATAGGTGCCTGCAGCATTGCAAAGACAGGTCACATTTGAATTGGACAAGAACCCAGTAAGAGGAAACATCCTGTATCATCATTTGCTATTCTAAATCTTCAATCCTCATTATGAACTGAATGTTTGTAACCGCCCCCCACCACACATACCACCATTCATATGTTGAAGTCCTAACCCCCAATGTGATGATATTAAATATCATTTTTGGGAGATACTTAGATTTAGAGGTTATCAAAGTTAGAGCCTTCGTAATAGAAGCCAGGCAGGGTGGTCCACACCTGTAATCCCAGTAACTTGGGATGTAGATAAAGGGGGATTGCAGGTTCAAGGCCAGTCTTAGTAATTTAGTGAGGCTCTCAGCAACTTAGTGAGACCCTGTTTCAAAATAAAATAGGGCTGGGGGTGTAGCTCAAAGATAAAATGTCCCTGGGTTCAATCTCCAGTACCACACACACATGCAAAAAAAAAAAAAAAATAGAAGAAGAAGAAACCTGAGCACCCCCCTCCTTCTGTCTTTCATTCTTTTCCTATTGTTTGTGAGCACACAGTAAGAATATGGTCATCAGCAAGCCAGGAACAGAGTTGCTGTTACCAGGAACCTAATCAATCAGCATCTGGGTTAGCCTTCAAAACTCTGAGATATGAATCTGTTAAGCCAATCCTTCAATCCTTCTATGTATGATATGTTGTTATAGCTCAAGCTAAGACATTCCCATGTGAAGTCAAAACATATGACTTCACTTTCCACATAAGACAGAGATCACCTGAAATAATCTGTAATTTCCTCCCTCTCACATCTATAAATGTCTTTTTATTTACCCCAAAAGTTGGAACTCATCCTGCATTATCATATGTGATTCATTCTAATGTCCTATTAACACTACTCTCTAAATATATCATGAATACTTTATTTTTCCCTATAAAATGTTTTTATCACTGCTCTTGACTTATATTACTATTTCATAGCATAAGTGAAATACACACTTTATAATGAAATTGAACTAATGCAGATGTTCAATAGAAAATTTGGAGTAGGAAAGTAAATCATTCTTTAAGATATATTTTATACTTGTTTTGTAATAGAATAGCAAATATTTAATTTGCTCTGAATAAATTTGTTATATTTATCTGTTCTTAATATATAGCTAATGCTAAATAAACTTCTTCAAAATATTTATTTGCTTTTTAAACTCTGAATTACTTTATGTAGAACCTGAAGACCTATTTATATGTAATTGCTTTCTGAAAGTAGCTATTTTATCTTTTTGCTGATTAACTTACTATAACTTGCTTACTTTTTAGTTATACCAATGATGGTTGATTAAAAAAATTAAACACAATGTGGAATAATACAGTCTTGATTTAGAATAATCCATATTTTCCCTACAAACCATGAAATTGAATTATAGCAATTGCTTTTAGGATCCAAGAGAAAATAAAATTGACAGCAATTTTTTCTAGACTATTCTCACAAATACCGGATATATTTTGATGGTTCTAAATTCAATGACAAAAACAGAATGATGTTAACCACTGCATGTTCTATGTGTTGTTGAGGACAAAACTTGGCTAATCTCAAACACAAGTATGGACATCTGGTAAATGATTATTACAGACAAATAAAAGACCTTTTGGTTCTTCTGATTCACTATTAATAGCTACAAGATACATCTGGATATGAGTTTGAAAGCAAGGTCCTGAAAATTAAAAGTCTAATAAAGCAGAAGAAAACACCCTGGAAGCTCAAAATTAAAAGAGAGAGGAAAAGAAAAGAGTTGTAGAGGGAAAAGATAGGAAGAAAAAAAAAGAAAGAAAAAAGACAGAATGAAAGAAAGAAGGAAAAAAACAAAGGAAAGAAGAAACAGATAAGAAAGGAAAAACCCAGAAAACATACATGATTGGGATTCATTATGAGAAAAAAAATATTACTGTGTTGGAGTCCCTGGAAAAAATTTTGAAGTAAATACCTCTAATATTTCTCTTGAAATTGTTTTATTTTTGTAATCTAAATTCTTTTCATCAATGCAAGTCCTAAAGAAGATTTATTATAAACATAAGTGTTCTGAGTGATTTTATGTATTTTTATGGAAATTTTGGAAATGGGCCAAATTCCATGTGTGGGTGAATAAAATGGGAAATATAAATAGCATCCATAGAAAGGAGAGGCAATCTATTAAATATAATTAATGATACAAAGAGTAATTTCAGAAATTTAGGTGGCATGGGAATTCACAGTTCTAATGGAGAGGGTTTTAATGTTCTTCAAATTTAGCCTACTTTTCGCAGATCTGAAGGGCAAAGATAACCCAATTGCCATCTGACTTGTGCATGAATATAAAGTATACATTTCCAACTGTAACTGTTCATTGTTCATTCATTTCTTTAATAATTCATTCAACACAATTTCTGTTTAACATTTACTGTGTGCTAAATACTGGGCTAAAGGTTATGAATGAAAAGCTAATTAAAAATACTCTTGCCTTCAAGATTTCACAAGGAAACAAACATGCAGAAAAATTATTGCAATATGTGATATAGACATAGAGAATAAAGAAGCTCAAAAGAAGGAGTAACTAATTTGGAAAAAGTCAGCATTTTCATAGAGGTATTCATCTTTGAGCTAAGTGATGAACACTTAATAGAGATTCTTTATGAATAGATAGGTATGGAAGGCAACCCAAAAAGAAAAAAAATATACCATGTGCAAAAACAGAAATATAAAAAGCAATGATATGTTCAAGATGACTGTTCCAATCAGCATTTTTGCAGCTATAATCTAAAAGATTGACCACGTAACATAGAGGAAAGAAGATTTATTTTCTTAAGGTTTCAGGTTCAGTCCATGTGAGGCCAGGGACCGCGGGTCTCAGGGCATGGTGACAGGAAGTGAAGAAAAGGAGAGCACATGGACTGTGCTCACATCATGGAGGCTGGAAGCAAGAGAGCAAGCAGGGGAGGAAGAACCATATATATAATCTCTCCCAGGGACCCCCTCCTCCAGCCACACCCTACCAGCCTACAGGGTACCAATCAGATAAATCTATTATAATGGATTTACCCACTTCTGGGATTACAACCCTCATGATTCAATTATATCAAACCTGAACATTAATAAATGAGCTCTTTAGGGGACATTTTATATCTAACTATAACAATGACCTAGAAGTTATCTGTGTCCAGGGTAAGGTGTAGACATGACAATAGCGGCAGGAGGGAACCCTATAAAACAGCACTGCTTGATAAACTTCAAGTGCTGTAGTTTGGATCTTGAATGTCCCACAGAGGCCTGTACTGGGAGGTGGTGGAAACTTTAGGAAGTTGGGCTTAGTGGAAAGAAGTTAGGTCTTGGAGGACACGTCCTTGAAGGAAATATTTGGACCCTGGCCCCTTCCTGTTTCTCTTTTTCACTTTCTATCAACTTATGTCAGATGTCCCTACTCAGATGAAAAGTCACAGGTCAACTGGCTATGGACTGAAACTTCCAAAATAAACCTTTGCTCCTGGTAAGTGGATTATCTCAGACCTTTTGTCACAGTGATGAAAAGCTGAATAACAAAATGAGCCACAGACATACATTAAGTTCTCCAGAAGCCTTGTAAAAAGAAGAGGTAAAATTAATGTTAATAATATATCTCATTCACCAGCTATTCCACAAATATTATAATTTCAACATGGCATTAGTATAAAAGTTATTGAGTATTTTATGCATTTTATGAAGTTATTGAAATCCAATTGTACTTTATGTTTAAGTTCATCTAAATTTCAACTAGCCACATTTTAGTGCATATTGGATGTTAAACTAGTGATTGCCTCATTGAGCAGTGCAACTAGTTTAGGATGTGAATGGTGCTTGACTTACTTTATTGAATACTATAGATTCATTTTGGAATAAAAGGCATCCTCAGAATATTTCCCCTGTTTACATGTTATTTTTATTTAATTTTATATTTATTATATCACGTGTGTGTGTAAGCATAAATCTAATTATACATTTGTCAAGTTTCTAGCTATTTTCTATAAGATCCCCACAGATGGACACTCATATAAAACATGTACATGCTAATAATGAACATAAATTTGACATAATAGTGTACCCTTTTGAAACTTAATGCTTAAGACATACATAAAAATTTGGCTTCTTTGAACCTGTTCTTTTGAGTTCAACATGTCACATAATGATTTAAACTACTACAAAACACTTGCTAATAAATGATACATGTAGTGTTATTACTTGTTCTCTCTAGGCAATAATGGATCATTTCTACCATTATCATTTTATTTAGTAATATGCAAGTTATAATAGTTTAGTATAGCATCAATGTGATTTTGAATGTCCCTGCTTAAGAAAAGTTCCTGTTTGCCATATTAGTGTGGGTCTGTGATATCTAAGAGGTAACATGGAATTATCTAATATCCCTGTCAGTTTACATGGTCAGCTTTTGGTTTCTAATGAGAAATGCCTGTGAATGTGAATAGATGATGTTCTTATGTATAAGAAATATGATTTGAAACTTGTGAAATTTTTGGTCGAGGAAATACAATAGAATGTAAATATCCCAATAGATTTTAAGTTACTGACCTTGAGAGAGTAAAACTGTGAAAACATTGCTATTCAAATAATTTTTTAACTTTTTATGTTCATTTATTGGTGCATTGTAATCAAATAATTTTTATAACCATCTTTAAGTAATTATCTTCAAAATAGCTTAGGATTGCATAAGAAAATGAATTCCATTATTTTATCATTCCCAAACTTTTATTATTAAATTGTCCTTAATAATGAAACCCCTCTACAGCTCAGCATGGTCAGTGGAACAGTGGTTTGAATGGTCTGCAGCCTTGCTGATGGACTACTTTGAGAAAACAATATTCACAATATTCACTAGAATACTCATGATTGAGAATACTTTTCTTATGCTTAGCATAGTTCAATAGCCACAGTTTGATTTCTTTTCTTCACTTTTGTTTTTATATGTATTAACTTAGTAGTAGCTTTTCATCCAAATTTCTGAATCTCTCTTAACATTTAAAAAATTCTGTTATCAATTCTCCTTCTATGATGTTAGTCAGTTTATTATATTCAATTATAGAGATGTATATATGTTTATATACACAAATACATATAGTATCTCTTTAGCTTTTTAAGATTTTTCTTGCTAAAATATTTATAATAAAGTGTAAATCAACATATTGTTTGCGTGCCTTTATATGTGGGTATGAATTTGACTTGGTACACATGAATTCAGAAATGTTATATTAACCTCTTGTTTTTAGAGAAGTTAGAGAATATTATAAATGTTATTAAATAATATGACGTATTGAAAACTTTAAAATCTTTGTGATAAAATGCTGAATATTACAAATATTATAATTTCCTCAGTTTTATTTGATGGCACATTCACATCTAAACTAATTTTCTCATCCATCTATTTCTTGAATTATACACCGAATTAAAAATGTTCAATGTGTCAATCAAATCAGTAATATATTCATTTGTGATTTAAATTCCTTACTGTATTAAATTCCATTTTACCAAAAAAGTATTCCATGCTCAAATATGTTAAGGAGATTGTGGGTTAAAGGCAATTAAAATAATTACCTTAATCTTGAATTTCTTCATACCAGTGATACAATGATTTGCTTTGAGACTTTCTCATAGTTGACTATATCTTGCAGAGTTTTATAGAAATTTTAGCCAAGGTACCATTTTATTTTTCTATAGGATCATATATTAAGAGTACTAAAGTGTGGAAAAAGAAAATACCTATTTTTAAAACATAATAATAGATGAGGATATGAAAATGTACTGCATAGACAGGATATTTTCATCAATATTTCAATATATGTTTATACTCATACCACTGGTAAACGTAATGTACTTTATTTTATGTCAGTATACAAGTTCATGTTTTATCCATCATTGAATAATTACTTAAAATATATATATGAAATCCTCAGCAAAACACAAGTCCTAATGATAAATTTATTCTACTTATCATTGATTATGCAAATTAATGTTTTGGATTTTAAATCACTGAGTGTAATAGGTCAATAAAGATTTTCATAATAAATAAGCTTATTCTATTACATAAAATAATCAGTGATTGAATTTATGTTTTCTTAAGGTTGGCTTTCTAACTTACATACTTTCTTTGCTCTTTCATTCATTTCAAAAAAATTTGTCTTGAATCTGAAGTACTAGAACATTCTTCCATTCATTCAAATATTATTTATTAAAATTATACAATTTGCTAGCATGTTCCAGGTACTGAACATAAATGAAAAATAAAGGAGTCCTGTTTTTTATTTTTCAGATGATAGTTAATAAAGAAATAACTAGATAAATGAATCTAATGTTTCCAATGGTAATAAGTGCTTTGGGGAAAGCTAAAACAAAGAAGAAGATTCGGAAATTCAGTGTGGAGAACAGGGTAACAGTGTTAAGTAGAACTGCAAAATAAGTTGACTATTAAAAGACAGAATTTGATCAAAGGGCTGGAACACATAAGAAAACAAGCATTTGTGTGTCACTGTATGGGAAGAATATTCCAGGCAGAAGAAAAAGAAAGCAGAAGGAAATTTGTCTAGTGTGTTCAATAAGTAGCAAGGCATGAACTGAATCAGAGGGAGAACAGAAAGCGATAAGGTCAAAAAAGTAATAAAATGGAAAACAGATCATGTAAGGCCCTCTAGGTCACTGTAAGAATCTGGGATTTTACTGTGAGATAGGAAACTATTCAAGGGTTTCGAGGAGAGGAACAACATGCTCTGATTTACTTTAAAAGAAACACTCTGAACTGTGTTGAGATTGGTCAGTAGGGGAGAAAAGAGGAGCAGAAAGACAAGTTGAAAGTTATTGCAATAATTCAGATAAGCAATAACAGCGCGGTGAGTCAGAGTGTTCATGGTAGAGAGAGTGTGAAATGGTCAGCTTTCAAGCACATTTGAAAGAGACAATAGCATTTTTGACAGGCTGGCTGTGGGGCATAACCACGAGTTTTCAGCCTTAGGTCTTGTTGCTGTGTTATTATAATAACAAAGATTGGAGAATGTGGAGGTACAAGTGTGAGATGACTATGATACTTCTAAATGAAAATCCTGACTTTGGTAATTAGATCTCTTATTGTGGAATTCAGCAGACAGGTCTGAACTACTGATAAGTACGTAAAATTTGTCAGTATGAAGTTGGGTCTTAAGGCAGTAGGACTGAATGAAATTACCAAGCAAGTGAGTGAAGACAGAGAAGAGTACAAGATCCTAATACCTAAGGCCGTCCAAATGTTCAGTCAGAGACTAGAGAAGGATATCAAGAAGAGCACTGGGAAGAAATAGCCAGTAAGGTAGGAGGAAACTACCTTCCTGTCAAGAACATGTCAAGATAGGCCACGAAAGATGACAACTGAGACGTCTTGGTTGGTGGTTGACTTTGATAAGAATAATCTTGAGTGAAGAGGTAGAGACAGCAGGTTGAATGCAATGAGCTAAAGTGAAATAGGAAGAAGAGAAATTGTAGAAGCAGGATAAGCATAGAGAGGCTTTACTAGAAAAGTAGATCAGGGAATATGCTTAAAAGAGAAGAGGGCACCAAGAACTTTGTATTTTGATTGTATTTTTTAAAGATAGGGGGGAATTACAGGCCAGAGGTATGCCACTGGAAGTAACTGAATAGAGATTAATAAATAATGACGTAGCAGAATGAGGATTGCTGAAGCTGTGTCATTGTGTGAATGAAAAAGAATAAGATGAAATCCATATGGTGAGGATTGATTTCAGGGTACAATTCGCCCACAGCAACAAAAAGGAAGGAACATGGAGCAGGTAGATTGGTTGCAGCTGGTGGAAATTTCTTCCTGATTGCTCTATTTTTTTTTTTCCTCAGTGAAATGGGAAACAAGGTTAGCAGCTGGGAGTGATGACTGGGGAGATAGAATTAGAGGTCTGAAAAGAAAGGGAGAAGAAATAGCTTCCTGGGAGCATGGAGGTATTCATTGGATTTAAGATGTATTTTGATTGCTTGGCACTACTGAAGAGCACACTTGACATTAGTGATTGTGAATTTAAAATGAGACTAGTCAACATGATGGACTAGTTTTCTCCAGGCATGTACAGCTGTATAAGTACAGGCATGGCATATGCTGGGAGTTTTATTTAACTAGAGGTAGGGATTTGCTAAGTGAGTCTGATGAATAATGAGAGGAGTAGGGAGTGAAAGGGTAGTGATCAATTTCCCACATATATAAGATCAATTTAGTTATTGTTTATTTTAATATCATTATTCCTTAAATAACACCGGTGGCTGATGCAACAATGCAAAGGTGTATAGGTAGAATAAACAAATTCACATTAAAACCGACTCCATTTCCTGATCCTCATGGTACCACCATAAATAGTTTTGTGTCTATCCTTCTAGACATTTTCTATGAATACATAAACAGGTAGATTTTTTTAACTAAAAATTGCTTTATACTATTCATATGGTTCTGGTATATACTTTTTTCACTCAACAATATATCACAGGCACACTTCTATACTTGTGCTTAGAGATCTATCTCATCCTACAACTACATAATAGGCTATTGTTTTTCTGGGGCATCATTTATTTAAGTAATCACTTTTTGAGTTAAGTCGTATCCAGATTTTGCTCTTATAGATAATGCAAAAGTTAACATCCTTATTCACAAGTTTATTAGTCCTGGTATTATTTCTCTAGTGGAGATTACTTGAGGAAGAATTGCTTAGACAAAAAGTATTTACTTTCAGTTTCTACCAAATGACTAGCCACAAAGCACATAAAAAAATGTATACCTCTTCGACATTCTCCTCAACACTAGATATGAATTATGGTAATTCATTTCAAAGTTTATTGACTTATAAGGAGGCTGAGCATTGCTTTTTGTCTTACATTTTAAAAACTATGGAATATTTGTTTTTTTTTTTTTTTTTTTTTTTTTTTTTTTTTTTTTTTTTTTTTTTTTTTTTTTTTTT
>PVJS01045104.1:0-16375 GCA_004027185.1 Glis glis
AGAGAGAGAGAGAGCTGAGGCTGGCCGCGAGCCTGGATCCTCCGGTCTCTGCCTCCCAAAGTACTGGGATTACAAGCGTGCGCCACCACGCCCGGCGAAATATTATATATCTTGTGTGTGTGTGTGTGTGTGTGTGTGTGTGTGTGTGTGTGTATTGCTGGGGATTGAACTCAGTGGCATTTGACCTTTGAGATACATCCCCAGCCCTATTTTATTTTTTATTTGCAAACAGGATCTCACTAAGTTGCTGAGGGTTTTGCTAAATTGTTGAGACTGGCTTTGAACCTGCAATCCTTTTATCTCAACCTCCCATATACTAGGATTGCAGGTTTGCACCACCTTGCCTGGCCATCATGTATCTTAATAAATAAATTACATGGACATAATTTTTATGATTTCCTATAATTTGCTAAGACAAACAGGTTTCAATGACTAACCTTACATGAATGGCAATATAGCCATGGAACACAATTCTGGTAATTTCATTGTTTGATAAAATAAAGGTGTTTATGCAATTTTATACTCTTGTCAGCAGTCCATGAAACTACCCTTTCTATACAGCCCTGACAAATGAGTTTGTTGTAAGGCTTTTGAGCTCATGCCAATATTAGGCATAAAAAAGGCTCTGTAGAGCCAGGCATGGTGGCGTACACCTGTAATTCCAGTACTTGGGAGGCTGAGACAGGAAATAAAAAATAAAATAGTGCTAGGGGTGTAGCTCAAAGGTAGACCACCTCTAGGTTCAATCCCTAGCACCACAAAAATAAAAATAAATAAATAAAAGGCTATGTGGTGTAGCTTTATTTAAATTTCATTTTGTATAACTTATATATTGACCTTTTTAATATTTGTTATGGTTTGGACTTAAAATGTCTCCCCAAACCTCATGTGTGGGCAATATAGCCAGGTTTGAAGGCAGGGCACACCTGGAGGAGGTGGATCAATGGGAATATGACCTTGGAGACTATATCTGTCCCTTGACCCCACCTCTCACTTTCTCTGCTTCCTTGCCACCTTAGAGGTGAGAAGGTTTATCCTCCTCTGCCATGCCCAGAAGTACTGCTGCCACATCTCTTGCCTTCACTAAGGCTGATCATGAACTGACCTTTGAAACCATGAGCCCCCAAATAAACCTTTCTTCCTCTAAGTTGTGCTTGTCAGGTATTTTGGTCACAGCGATGAAAATGCTGACTAAAACATCCTTCATTTGGAAGCTCTCTACTTGTAGTTGAATTTCTCAATCTCTTTGAAATGGATTTTAGTAATTTAATTATTGTTAAAATAGTTTTTAATGCTACTGACTTGTAAAGGAATCATCTAACTCCAGAGCAGTTATCATTTTCGAATATACAATTAACCTCCTACGTTTATTCTGTTATCCTCTCAAAATGTCATAAATACAGGATTTTTTCCCACTTCAATATCTTCTGCATCTAGAAAAGTACTTGGTATAGAGTTTTATAAATATTTATTGAATGAATGAATGTTGGCTTTCTAGATCAGAACTTGTTAAAGAGTAACTCAAATAATGGTATAGGAAGTGGCTTAAAATTAGAAAACCAGTTTGGTACTGTTGTAATAGTCTTTTGTCTTTGGGTCTTCCAGATGAAAAATAGGAAAGAGTTCTAATTAAAGAACAATAATTAGAATATAAGTAATAAGGAGATATATATGCACATGTATATATTAGTCTGTATATAACTATGAGCCTCTGAAAGTGTATCATATCATAAACACACGTGTCATAGAAGGAAATAAAAATTCATAATTCTTTCTTTGAAGCTGATTTCTATAATTTATATCTGTTATATATTTCTCTGTGCTCTCCAGATAGTAGACATTTAAATTACTAATGGAAGTCATATAAAGGCACCAATTTTCCTTCAGTGGCTCTCCCTATGCAATACAATCTTAAATTCATTGTAAAACCTTTGACATTTTAAGAGCATCTTAGGGACTAGTGAATAAATAACAAATTACGTTAAAATTTCAAAGAAGAATATATATTCTTTAAAAGGAGATGTTGAAGGTTTACACTTCATGTTCCCTGATAAGATAGGAAAGTATTTGGAAAGCAGCAAACTAGAAATATGAATGTAAACGGGTTGAAAGTGAAGCTAAAAGACCTAAATACTGGGTTTGGTATGGGTGGAAATTAAAATCTGGATTTGTGTGATATTTTGTTAATGGTAATTTTAGGTTCCATTTTGCAATCTACTCTAGAAAATCATTGAAGAAAGATGATGCTCAAAAAGGGAAAATATGCTCCTCGTCATTTTAGAAATGTTGCTGAGAGGTGGTTAAGCATATGGCGAATCTCTTCACTTTTATCTAAGCAATTCATGCTCTTGACAATGGAAAGATACAAAATAAAAATCATGATTGAATTCCTGGCCCACAGTACCTTAGCAATAATCTTATTTGGAAAAAGAGTCATTGCAGATATAAGGGTAAAAAAATGAGGTCATACTGGAGCAGGGTCAGCTCCTTAGCCAATATTCCTGTTATCTTTTGGATTCAAAATAGAGAGATTCATAGAGGGAAGATAATGTAAAGAGACACAGAGAGGATGACCACCTATATGCAAGGAGAGAGGCCTAGAATAGATTTTTTTTCTCTCTCAGCCTTCAAAAGGAACAGACCCCACTGACATTCTATTCAGACGTAAAGCCTCCAAACCTATGAGATACTGATTTCTGTTGGTTAAAAACCTCAGTTTGTAATATTTAGTTACAGCATTTTAATTTATGAGACAAAATTGTTATTATAAGTTTTAAAGAACTGGGAACTTTTACTGAAGTATAAATACCAACTTATGTAGCATAGGCCCCCAAAACTATTCTTATTCTTAACACACATCTAATTTTCTGGGCACTGTTTTATTAATAATTTTATGTTTACTGAAAGATATCTATTTTCTGAAGAATATTTAAGTGAAAGTCCTTTTAAAAACACTTTCCATGGGATGTATTTCTTTTAATCATATTCTAGCCTTTTCTACTCAAACTGTTTCTTATGAATATGGCAATAATATATAAAATGCTATAGGTTTGTGGCATATAGGATGATATCTTACTTTGATATCTATAATTCTTTGATATTAATGCTGATTGAACTTTAAGTAAAAAGAATCTAGCCAGTTTTGCAAGATTCATAAGATTTAGGGAGCTTATTTCATTTTTCTATTTCAGGGTCATTTCTGAATTGAATACAAATAGCCCAACTGATCAAGGTCAGAAGATCAGGCATATCAGTCCTATCTATTTCCTTTAAACTTTCTTTCTATTAAGATATGACATGTTTATTTCTAACAAAAAGCTAAGGTGGTCTATGGATGCACTCAGTTGTCAACTAATAGCACCCTATGTTTTTTTCCTATGGTTTATCATTCTGGGTGTTAATTAGGAATAGACAAACAGTTCTGATCCTTTATAAAAACTGACTTTTGAAACAAATGACTGAATAAATTATTCTATATTATCTTAGTCCTCTTTGTGCTTCTATAACAGGATACCTGAGACTGGGTAATTTTTAAAGAATGTAGAATTATTTCTTACCATTGTAGAGGCTAGGAAGTCTAAGGTCAAGTGACTTGGTGAGGGCCTCCTCGCTGCATCATCTCAAGGCAAAAGGCAGAAGGGCAAGAGAAAGTGAGAGAGTGAGCAGGAGAGCGGCCGAGCTCATCCTTCATAGGGACACCACTCCCACAATGACGTCATCAATCCGTTTATGAAGGAGAGCTCTTATGACCTAAGCACCTCTGAAAGGTCCCACTTTTCAACACTGTTGCCTATTGGGGATTAGTTTTTAATACATAAGGTTGGGGACCCATTCAATCCATAGCATTATTAAATATCTATAAATGTTTCTACATTTATATATAAGCAAAAGATGTCTCAACTCAACTCCCTTTGTCCTTGGCTCTGCTATTGGAAAATAAGCTAGGTGATTTGTAAAACAAGGTTTTAATTAATACAGTTCTTGCTCGTCATTTTAAAATAAAAATCTAATTATGTTAAGTCTTGGGGAAGTTACTATTTTTCAAACAAATCAGTTTCAGTTGGAACTTTGTACTTGACCATACATATTGTTCACTACATACCTATCTGTTCATCTAAACAATTAGTATAGGCATCGGTTTCTTAGCTATGAACATTTTAATTATTCTTATTTTAAAGTCTATTATTTATTGATCAAGGAAAAATAAAATGTATACTGGCTTTTACCAGAATTAATATTGTGCAGATAAGAAAGTCCCTACCAACATTTTTAAAATGTTATACATGTCAAATCATTTAATTCTAACTACACTTCTCTGAGGAAATGGCATTAGTATTCACTTTTTACCGATGCAGAAGCTAAAGCACAACCCAGAAAGTTGAGGAGATAAATAATTGAAATAAAATATAATATAGTATAGTCCTTGCAGTATAGGTAAATAAATAGTACTCTTTGATCATGCTGGGGATAGAAATTGATTTTCCCTAAAAAGGCAGAAAATTAATTCAAAATGTTGGCAATATTTGAGGTAGGCTTTGACATAAAAGTTGGAATTTTACAAGGGGGGAAAATTTGCCAGAGGGAAAAAACACAAGATGACCAAGAGTAGCTCATGTCAAAGCTTTTTCAGCAGAAAATAGCAAAAACTTACTAAAGCTAGCTCAAGAAAAAGGGGAAAATATTACTTTTAAAATGCACAAAACTTTCAGTTAATATCATGTACATACACAAATTTATCAAAGTCAGATGGGGGAGGAAGAGGGCAGGGACTGGGGGAGGACTAGAAGAGAGCTGTGTGCATGTGCGCCTCTACCACCCTGAACTTCATCAAGATGTATGATTACAATGCACCAATAAAATAATAAAAAATAAAATGTTTTAAAAAAGTGGAATCTAGAAACTGTCATAAATTAAGGCTGCTACTCTCTTTCTCAGCCTTTCTGTCTCTCCCTGTCTCTGCCAGTCTCAGTATCATCAATGATGACTAAGTTTCTTTTTCTGAGTCTGGGTTTCTCTCTAGTTCTCTCTTCTGGGTGGCTTTCTCTTTGGTTTTACTCTCTGTAGACAGCTGATGGCTTTCCAGCCCCAGAACTTACATGACTCCCTAACTGAGTTCACCATGTAATCCCAGTATACAAATGTCAAGTTCTCAGTAGAGAAATCTGATTGACCTGGCTCAGTTTTGCATGCCAGAGTACTCAAGTTATCCCTGGCCCATCTGGCTGTAACCAGGAGAATGAGCATCTCCCATTCTATTGTTAAGGTCTATAAACAGACATTCGTGAACTAAGTAGTCTACTGGATAACAATATGAAACAATTGGATCAGGGTGGCTGGCATAGCATGCACTTGCTTTCTTGCAGTAGGTAAAGCAGGACTGCAGAGGGCCTTCTGTGTCTTGCACTGTCATTGATCTTCGATCTGTCGCTACTGGGAGCCTCTAATTTATTGAAACTTTGGATTTTCATAATTATGAAATGATACTTCTCAACATGTGGTTGATAGATTGGAGGGGAAAAGTCAAGATAGAGAGATGGCAGGGAAGAGTATTGTAAAATGGGCTACAGATGAGGAGCAAAGAAGCTCAAAATAACAAGCACCAGTCCCTAAAATTAATGACAAATGAGAATGATTACAGTGTGGCTTTATGCTTCTGAAATTATATAAAGAACTTCACTGTGTGTAAAAAACAACCCAAGAGGCATGACAATAAGAAAAAAAAATGAGGATGCCGAGAAAGATGCAAACCAGAATCCAGAAACTGGTGACTGGAAAAATAAAATGAAAAAGAATAATAGTTTAATTGTAGGATATTTATGTCAGCTATATTATTTTTCAAGTAGGAAAAGGTTCAAAAGAAATCTTATGTTTAAAACACAACGGCGTGTTTTATCCTCTAGCACATTTGCAGGCATGAGCAGATGCAAGGAATCTAGAAGTTTCAGTTCTCTGTGCATGTGAAGACATCAGCAGAAAAGTTTTATAAGTCCAGGGATGGGGTAGTAGTACTGTGAAAGCAGTCTTTAATTCTCAAAATCATTATTATAAAGGCATTAAAAATAAAATCTGATAAATTATAATAGTAACAAAACACAACCAACTACTACACAACCATATGTCAAGTATTAAACTAAGTGCTCAGTATAGGTAATTGCATTTAATTTTCACAACATTCCTAAGAAGGATACAAGATTATAATTTTATAGACAAGAAATTAAGCCCCAAATAAATTAACTTTTAGGTCATTAACCATTTCAGTATGAAGAAGAGAAAGGTCTTACACCTATATTCTTTCTCTTTATTTTTTTGGTACTAGGGATTGAACCCAGGGGCATTCTACCTGTGAGCTATAATCCCATTCTATTTTATTTTTATTTTGAAACAGGGTCTTGCTAGGTTGTTGAGGGCCTTGCTAGTTGCTGAGGCTGTCCTTGAACCTGCAATCCTCCTGTCTCAGCCTCCCAAGTACTGGGATCACAGGTGTGTTCTACCACACCCTGCAACACTTCTACTCTTTATATTGCATTATAATTCTTCCTTAGAATTCTGTTGAGGGAAGACAGGCACCCTGAGTGGATGGTAACATGCAGTCCTTAAGTTTGTGATAACAGGAGGGACTGCTGGGCATCAGACCTGAGACCCATAATGTAGAGCACAGGAACAATATTTAAGATGACATGGTTTCAGATTTCTGAAAGCAGATATATTTTTTAAAACATAAGGATTTCTAAACATTGGAAATATTTGTTTTATTACATACACATTATTGAAATGACATAAAATATATGATATCCACTGAAGAAAACAATTATGTGGGGATATTAAATGAACATGGATTTGAAAAGATTGTATGAATATTTGAACAAATGGATTAGATAGAATATAGATGTAAACATAACATTTATAATTCCAGGAATTATAAATGAAAGGCTGCATTAAAATCATGTGAAAAATGATTTTTAAAAAGGACAATGTATATGTTTTTATATTCTACAAGATGACAGAGAGGCATAGAACTCCACTATTTGAGCAAGATCTAATATAAACAAAATAATAAATGCAAGAACACCATTAAACAGAAACTTAATCTTTAAAAGATAGGCTTAAGAAGGAATGACACCCGGGATATAGTAAGATACCATACAGTTGTTTTTGTTTTGTTATGTTTAGTACTGGGAATTGAACCCAGGGGCATTTTCCCTTTGAGCTACACCCCAGTCCTTTTTTTTATTTTTGGTTTTGAGACAGAGTCTTGCTAGGTTGCTAAAAGCCTTCCTACATTACTGAGTCTGGTCCGGAACTTGCAATCTTCCTGTCTCAGCCTCCTAAATTCTGAGGATTACAGGTGTGCACCACTATGCCCAGCCATACAGCTTAAGTGAGTTCAGTTCTTTTTTGAACCTAGGGACATTCTACCTCCAAGCTACACCTCCAGTCCTTTTTTATTTTTTATTTTGAAACAAGATCTTCCTATGTTGCTGAGGCTGGCCTCGAACCTGCAATCCTCTTGTCTCAGCTTCTCAAGTACTGGGATTACAGGCATGTTCCACCATGCCTGACCAGTCCATTTTTAAAATTATTGAAGCTGGGCATAGTGGCGCACACACACACAAAAAAATAGAAATAACTTTAAGGTATACTTGTATAGCCATTTGCATTGTTAAAAACCGTGGAGGTAGATAACTGTAATACATAAATTTATTTTGTTTCAGAAATAAGAACATTCCATACAGTATCAATGATAAACCTAATACAACTCTGAGACAGTTTATTAAATAGGTGGTTTGTAAACATCTCCAAAATAAAATGTGCATACTAAAAGGCAGATGGTGTACCAACAAAATGTCCCTCAAAGTCAAACTTATTATATTTTCAACATGATTTCCCAGATTGTAGCCATGTGTTCTTTGTACTACATTTGTTTCTATTTTCCTATAAAAGAACCCCAATTTTCTTTTGTGGAAAAATTCCTACTCTCCTCTTGGTTCATGAGGTTAGTAGAACATAGTCCAGATTTTGCCAGACAGAGAAGTCCTTCTCCCAGGTAGGCCGATTGGATCAGACAATGAGCAGAAACCTGGGGCTTCTGTGGGATCATTTGGAGAGAGGAGAGCCCCTTCCTCTGGCACTGCTAAACTAGAAGAATATATGTTTGTTATTTCTGGTGGACACTTTGTACCATGAGGAAAAAATAGCTGAAAATAAAACCAACAAAAGGAACTTCTGAGCTGAAAGACAAAGAGATAAAATTCTAGCAACGAGGTAATCATTTGAAATTTTTGGATAAATAAGCCAACATTTTTGCATATGCTATTTTTGAGTTACTAGCAACTGAAAAGAGTTCTAATTCTGAAACCGGTCCCTGAAATTGGAGTGTTAACAATTAGATGACTAAAAGTATTGATTAAGTTGATTTGCCAAAGAATATAGGCTGAGGATTCCCTCAAACCTTCATTGAGAACATACTCATAACTTAATGCAAGAGAGAAAGAAATATTTATACTGCTGCATTCATATAAATCCACTTGGTTTCAGATTATGAGTTCTCTGAGGCTGAGGCTTAGGAGATTCTATAGAGAAATGCCAATATTTTTAAATGTGCTGATTATATTTTGTGACTTTCAATGAGTTTCTCAAAGAAACACTAGTTTCTTCTGAATAGTCTATCAGAAAGCAGAAAGGAATAAATGCAACTTAGTCACAAAATGTAGCTGAAAATCTGATACTCCTCAATTTCACAAGTGCTGGAACCCATAGGGGTTCTACCTCTGAGCTATACCCTCAGCCCTATTTTATATTTTATTTTAAAACATGGTGTTGTTAAATTGCCAAGGCTGACTTCCAACCTGCGATCAAGTCCAGGGATTATATGTGTGTGCCACCACACCCAGCTCAGTGCTGGAATTCTTAATACTCTGCTCCAGCTAGAATTCATCTCACACAATATGCAAAAATCAACTCAAAATGGTTTAAAGACCTAGTTATAAAACTTGAAAAATTAAAATTACTAGAAGAATTCATAGGGAAACTCCATGACATGTTCTGGATACAGATTTTTTTTTAATTTTACCCCCCAAATCACAAATAGATAAATAAAATTGTATCAAACTAGAGGACAGCGAAGAAAACAGACTTAATAGACAACTGGGGTGATGTGAGAAAATATTTGCAAATCATAACTCTGATAAGAGGTTACCATCCAAAATATTTAAGAAACTCAACTCAATAGCAAGATAACAAATGACTTGATTTAAAAAAAAAGAGGCCAGGCGTGGTGGCGCACGTTTGTAATCCCAGTACTTTGGGAGGTGGAGACTGGAGGATCTGGGTTCGCGGCCAGCCTCAGCTCTCTCTCTCTCTCTCTCTCTCTCTCTCCCTGTCTCTCTACCTAGTGAGGCCCTCCGCAACTTCGTGAGACCCGGTTTCAAAATAAAGTATAAAAAAAATAGGGCTGGGGGTGTAGCGCGGAGGTAGAACGCCCCTGGGTTCAATCCCCGGTATTGCAAAAAAAAAAAAAAAAGGATCTGAATAGATATGTCTCAAGAGAAGACAAAATAGCGACCAGATACATGAAAAAGTGTCCAATATCACTTATCAGCTTTTCAATGAAAACCACAATAAGACATCACCACAAACTAGTTAGAATGACTTATATTAAAAGAAACAAAGGACAAGTAATGTGAGGATATGGAGAAAAGAGGATCTTTGCACATTGTTGGTGAGAATGTAAATTGGTCAAGCCCAGTTATGGAAAACAATGTGAAGGATCCTCAAAAAACTAAAAATAAAACTATGATATGCTCCAGGAATCTCCCTACTAGGTAAATATCTAAAGGAAAATAAATCAGTTTATTTAGGAGACATCTGCCCTCCCATGCTCATTGTAGCACTATTCACTATAACCAAGATATGGAGTCAAACTAAGTACCCACTGTTATCATGCTGTGCATTAGATCTTTAGATGCTTATTCATCTTATAACTGAAAGTTTGTTCTTTTTGACTTTTGCCTATTTTCCCCACCCTAGCCCCTGCCATTTGTGACAGTGTAGATAAACTCTGACAACATTATGCTAAGTGCAATAGGCAGACATAGGAAGACAAATATTACACGATGTCATTTATATGTGGCATCTTAAGTCAAACTTACAGAAATAAAATTTTTCACAGTGAAGTTGAATGACAATGTGTTTTTCCCCTCTTGAGGAGGAATTTAAGGATATCTTTCATTTATGAATTGATCTGACCATTTATTCAGGTTTATGATAGCTTTAACTTATCTTTGTTCTCTGTTTCTTAACATGTTGCCCTACCATTAACTTTCTTTTTCATCACCCTTCACTTATAACAAACTGATTTCTATTCAGGACAGCCCATAGTGCTGTTAGCCATGAACCATTATGCATATATTTTCCTTAATTCCATCAAAATTGTTTAAAAAAGCATTTTTGGTCTTCCAAATAGTTACCTAATGTTGGAGTTGGAAAGAACATTAAATTTCACTTCTTCTCTATCCATTCATTCAGAAATTATTTATGGAGCTTTAGCATGTGCTCAGCAGTCTTCTTGGGTTTAGCTAATCAGTTATGAAACAAGACAGACAAAATCCCACAGCAAGAGGGCATGTATGAAGTTCCTGTTGCAGAAGGGAACATGACATAGGATGTAGATCTCATAGATGGCATGAAGAATAGTAGGTTTAAGTCTAAGAAAAAATAATGATAATGCTTAATAGATTTCCATTTATTGGTTCAGAACTCCTGAAAGAGGAAAAATTGGATTTATGGAGATTATTTATGCAGTTATGCTATATATAGTCCATATGATCTTGTATAAATGAAAAGAAAGAGATAGAAGCAAGGCAGAATGGAGAGGGAAATAGGAAAATGATTTTAGTTGGTCCTTCTGTCCTCATTCCATTAGCAACATTGCCATCTCTGGTTGCAAAGTTAACACCATTTAACAGAGGTGTGGAGAAGGACTGTGCTGCTTTGATTCTAGCACAAGGACATCTATACTTTAAACCTGAGTCTTAATATGGAAAGCTGTTTCAGATATCTGATATAAAAAAAATCTGTTCTTTTGTATTAGCTGCCTTGTTTTTGTGTGGTAACTTTTCTAGGCTATAGCCCACATAGTGATATGTGAACATGTATATATGAAGTAGTGGTCTCATAAATATGGTATATCTGGTCTCCAAGCAAATACCTATGGGTTTATCAGGCATGACTTGCTCTTTGTCATTAATACACAGTATTTATGAAAACTCACCAATGTGTTATCTAGCTACACTTTTCCTTAACAGTTTCTTATCTACCAGAATCATAACTGCTATATTTTGTGAAATGATTTAATATCTAAATAATGTCTACTGTTATACAATATTTATTACTTTAAGTAAATCAACTTTATAATACAGGTAATAATTTCCTTCATTATAAAAGAGTTAGATGTTATTTATCCATTAAAAGAATACAAACAATAATAAATGTTGATAAGGATGTGGGGAAATAGGAACTATTATACACTGTTGGGAGGAGTGTAAATTAGTACAAGCACTATGAAGATCAGTATGGAGGTTCCTCAAAAGTCTAGGAATAGAATTATCATATGATCCAGCTATCCCAATCTTGAGTATCTTCCCAAAAGATTTAAAATCAGAATACTATAGTGATACATGCATATCCATGTTTATAGCAGCACAATTTGCAAGAGCTAAATTATGGAACCAACCTATATGTCTGTCAATAGTTGAATGGATGAATAAAATGTGGTATATACACCCAACTGAATTTTACTCACACATAAGGGAGAACAAAACTATGTTATTTGCAGGCAAACGGGTGAAACTAGAGAATATTATGCTAAGTGAGATTAGCCAGTCTCAGAAAATCAGGGCCCCATGTTTTCTCTCATGTATGGAAGTGAAATAGAAAATGGGAAATAAATGGGACTTCAGATAATTGAGGAGAGATTAGTAGAATAGTGGAAGAGGACTCGGGGAGGGAGGTAAAGAAGGGAGAAAGGAGGCCTGATGAAGGAAACAGTTCAAATAACAATATGTCCATATATGAAGTTGTCACTACCAATCTCTCTAAGATATGCCAGGAATGTGGGGGGACGCAGTGGACTCTGGAGGGACTCGCAACAACAGTGGTGTGCATGTGTGTTTGTGTCACATTGAACCTCACTGTAATGTATAATTACAATACACCAATAAAAGTATATTAAAAAGAAAGAAATGGGAAAAGACAGACTCACAAGGAAAACGTGAATCTAACTTGAAATCTTAAATACTTATAACTTCATAAGATTCACATATGAAAAGTTACTAGATTCTGTTGAATACCAATAATATTCCTCTAGTGGCCTACAAAATAGCTTGCAGTTTATTCCACATGTGAATGTGCCTTGTCATTGGGAAACACTGAAGGAAAGATGTTGTGAATGTCCTCTATTAAAAGTTAGATTTTAGTAAAATTTTAAAGGGAAGCATTCATCCTCCAAGATAATAATCTATAAATCATACTAGTGTAGAACAAAAGCTGATGTCTGTAATTTCTTGAGAGAAATGATTTAAAGTAGCATTTAAACAGCCTTGAGCATGTGTTTCTTGATTGTGCCTTTATTTATATACATGGGGCATTTAGATAGATGAGTCTGTGGGGGCTTATATCATGTAGGTAGAAGGTCTGTTAGAGTGTGTGGTGATATTGCTCATTGTTCAAGAAAGTGACAGGGAAAATAGATGAGACAGTTTAGGAGATTAATATTTGTTTTATAGATGGATGAGAATATATCAACACATAAGTCCCTAATCATTCTGGCCACTCTTACATTACTAGCTTCACAGCACTTTGAATGCCTTGACTGAAAATTTCATTCTGGTATGAACAGTTTGGATCCAACCACAAGATTAAGCTGTGCAATTTGTGCACTAATGGAAGTGTCAGTTTGGCAGGTATTTTGATTCAAGTTCAATTTAGTTGTTTTCCTTTTTCCCTCCCTCCTGCCTTCCATTGTTCTAGACTAAGAGCAACTCCTCTGAGGTACACATTAAAAATGGAGATGGACAAGGAATAGTGTTGAAGAAAACACAAATTGGAAGCCATGAAAATGTAAATGTTATCCCACAGAATAGTGTGAACTGACAAGGGGAACTGGCATAAGCTGTAAGGGCAGGGGGAGGGAGTGAAACTGGAAAGGAGGAAGGGAGAGACTCACTGGCAAAAAAGAACAAAGGGGCAATATTTTTAAATGACAGTATCAAACTACCATCACAACTTAAAGGAGTTAATGAAAGGTCTAAATGGTACTTTAAAAACTTAATAAATAACTTAGTAAGTGCTCATTAAATGTGAACTATTATTATTGCTAGTGCTGATATAGCCTTCTTAATAAAAATCAGGTAGCAATTTACAATTATCTTATTTTGTATGTAGCTAGGTATACCCATGCAAGAACACTTTCTCCTGTTAGAATCTTAAATAATTTTGATGAATTGACTTATTTTATTATTCTAATTCAAAAGTTGAATTTTACATACTTTATATGTGTCTACTACCTATCTTTCATGTAGGTCTTTCATGTAAAATGAAACACAAGGTTGTTGCTCTGAAATATCCTTAGATAATAAATATAATAAACTTGTTTAAGAATTGAGCATTAAGGAATTCATATTTAGATATTTTTCAAATGGAAAGAAATTCTCATTTCTATGGACCAGCTTATTAAAATCCAAATAGATTTCCGCCAGTTAGCTGTAGAGAACAAACATTTATTTTTATGCATGTTGCAATATAGGTTACTAAAAAGACAAAGTGAAATTCCAAAACAACAAAGTGGTTAGTGGGTTTATAAATATTTTAGAGCTTTAAAAATCTTAGGCCACCTGGGCGGACCCCGTGCGCCAGGTACCAGACCCCCCAGCGTCCCCGGGCCGGCCGCCCCGGCAGCCCCTGAGTGCGCCACCTGGGCGGACCCAGTGCGCCAGGTACCGGACCCCCCCAGCATCCCCGGGCTGGCTGCCCCGGTAGTCCCTGCATGTGCCCCCTGGGTGGACCCCGTGCGCCAGGTACCAGACCCCCAGCGTCCCCGGGCCGGCCGCCCCGGCAGTCCCTGCGTGCGCCACCTGGGCGGACCCAGTGCGCCAGGTACCGGACCCCCCCAGCATCCCCGGGCTGGCTGCCCCGGTAGTCCCTGCGTGCACCACCTGGGCGGACCCCGTGCGCCAGGTACTGGACCCCCCCCTCGTCCCCACGCGCAGCCCCGGCAGCCTCTGTGCCACCTCGGTGGACCCTGAGCCAGGTACCAGACCCTGGCGTCCCTGCCTGTCACCTTGACATCCTCTGTGCCTGCCCTGGGCTCGGATCCACCCACACCGTGTCACCTCGGCCGACTCTGCACCTGCCCCAGGCCTCCGTGCCACCCCAACAGCCTCTGCGCCACCTCGGCAGCCTCAGCATCACATTGGCAGCCTCAGCATCACCTCGGTGGCCGCTGCACCTGCCCCAAACCTTGGCCTCACCTCGGCAGCCTCTGCTCCAGGCCTCGGTGTAACCCTGACAGCCACTGCGCCACCTTGGCGGCCCCTGTGCCAGGAGCCTCTATGCTACGCTTCAGAGCCTGGATACCCTCCGCCACCGCCACCCAAGACCCGCACCACTCTCCGGGTTGTCAGTGAGTCAGGGCACACCCCGGCGCTGACACCTGAGATCTAGGAGCACACGCTCCCCCCTGGGACCCACGTGCGATCCTCTGTGCCACGCCACAGAACCTGCACACCCTTAGGCACCCCTACTCGATACCTGGAGCCCGCACCCCCAACGGGCCCGTTGAAATCCTCAGCACAGCACATCAGAGCCCGGGCACCCTCCGGCGACATTGCCCGAGACCCGGAACACGTGTGCATCCCTAGGGGCCCGGGCGACCACCAGCACCTGTGCCTCGGAAACAGGGCACCTTCCGGCACCATCTCCCGTGCATCAGTACTCGCACCCAACACCGTGCCTCGAAGTACTCCTCACGTGACAACACCTGAACTCTGGACCCTGCGAACCCCTCCACACACAGTACCATGCCCCAGCCAACTGGACAAGAGGGATCCACAGCCTGCAGCATACTAACCCAATTGGGACTACAGGAGCCATCAAGAGGTCTCATACACAGAAAGGAAAATGATGCGGAGGCAACAGAAACACAAAATGGAAAACACCGAAAATGCAAGAATGAAGAACAGTAAGGAAACAGGAAACATCCACAATGCATCAACAAGTGAGATCACTGACTCTGACCTACAGGAAATACAAGATGGAGAATTCCGAATTTTGATCTTCAGAATGATGAAAGGCCTCAAAGCAAGCATAGAGGAGATGAAGGAGGAAGTTGAGGCTCTAAGGAAGAATCAGAAAGAAACTCTGAACGAAATGAAGGAATCAATAAACGAATTAAAGACTGCAATAGAAACCAACGCTAGTAGGCTCGACCACATGGAAAATAGGGTATCCCTCCTGGAAGACAGCTCATTCAAAACTGAGAACACAGTCAATGATATACAGAAGATATTACAACAACACACCCTGGCCATTCAAGAAATACAAGACAATGCAAGGCGTCCTAATCTAAGGATAAAACGCCTCGAAGAAGGCTTAGAAGCACAGACCAAGGGTATAAGAAACCTCTTCAAAGAAATAATTTCAGAGAATTTTCCAAACACAGAGAAAGATTTGGACATACACATACAGGAGACATATAGAACACCGTTAAGACAGGACCAAAGAAGGACCTCCCCTCGCCACGTAATAATTAAAATGACTAACATAGATGCCAAAGAAAGAATCCTAAAAGCAGTAAGAACAAAAGAACGGGTGACATACAGGGGCAAAACCATAAAAATCACCCCAGACTTCTCAACTCAAGTCAGGAATGCCAGGAGGGATTGGTATGAAGTACTCCGGACCCTGGAAGAAAACAATTTCCAACCAAGACTGAAATATCCAGCAAAGCTATCATTTGAAATTAATGGAGAAATGAAAATGTTCCATGATAAACAAACATTTAAAGAATTCTTGAGGACCAAGCCAACACTAGAGAAAATCCTGAAAGAAATAAACCACAAAGAAGGAAAAACAAGCAATCTTCAGAACCACAGGAGAGGTGAACTCCACCAGGTAAGCAATTAAACAAGGAGATTTGTCACCACAGCAAATAGAAAACAAAACTCAAAAATGATAGGAAACAAAAATCATATCTCTATAATAACATTGAATGTCAAAGGACTCAACTCCCCAATTAAAAGGCACAGACTGGCAATGTGGATCAAAAAGCATAACCCAACTATATGCTGTCTACAAGAAACTCACCTTCTAGCCAAAGATA
>PVJS01045105.1:5705-16477 GCA_004027185.1 Glis glis
CCCCGGTACCGAAAAAAAAAAAAAAAAAAAAAAAAACAGGTATCATTAAGTTGCTGAGGGTCTCGCTAAGTTGCTGAGGCTGGCTGGGAACCTGCGATCCTACTGTCTCAGCCTCCCAAGAGCTGGGATTACAGGCGTGTGCCACCACACCTGGCTTTCCAGTTATATTTTAACACAGTGGTTGAAAACCTTCTACTTAGCAGTGGAGCACTCTCCTGTTAACTCTGACATGTAAGATGGATGCAGAGCTGCTCTGCTGAAGTGGAACCAGGGAGCTCCCTGATGCACCAGGTCTCCCCTTCTCAGCACCAGGGCCCCTGTGGGGACTACTTGCTTTTCATAGTTTGAGAGGTTTATTTCAGTCTGATTCATGTCTGTGTTCCCAGTGCTTAATGTGGAGTATGCGCTTGGTGAGTGTTGGTGGATGGGTGGATGGATGGATGGATGGATGATGGATGGACGGATGGAAGAGTGGATGAATGGGAGATAGGTGGGTGGATGGATGGATGATGGATAGGTGGATGGATGGGTGATGGGTAGGTGGATGGATAGATGGGTGGGTGATAGGTAGGTGGATGAATTGATGATGGGTAGGCGGATGAATGGGATGGATGGATGGATATGGATAGATGGATGAATGGATGGATGGGTGATGGGTAGTGGATGGGTGGTTGGATGGATGGATGGACGAGTGATGGGTAGGTGGATGGATGGATGGATTGATGACTGGGTGATGGGTAGGTAGATGGATGGGTGGGTGGGTGGATGATGGGTAGGTGGATGACAGATGGATGGATGGATGGATGATGGGTAGATGGATGGATGGATGCATGCATGATTAAGTAGATGTTGAGTAGATGCCTAGGTAGATAAATGCCTGGGAGGGTGAATAATTTGTTAGTTGAGTCAATTAATGGAGGGTTGGTGAGTAAGTGGAGGACTTCACACTCCATTGCTCCTTTCCACCATAATCTTCCTCCTACTAATGCCACAAATGGACCTTGACATGACATTACTTGGTTTCTTGTAGAGATGCATCCCCATTATAAGAAGAATCCTGAACACCAAGTAGCTTTTCCTCATCCCCACACCCTGAATGTCCAGCTTCCCTCAAGGTGACATCCCGCAGCCTTGCTCCAGGAGCACACCCACTTTCCCCATCTCTGCCAGGGCATCACCCTTCTTTGTTTCTGCCCATGCTCCTCCCTCCCTCCCTCCCTGATCTTCCTCTGCTGGTTCATTCCTCAAGACCCAGCCCTTCTGTGTCCTCCCCAAGACGGTCGTCCCTGACCCACCCCAGCCCTCCTTCCATCCGTCTCCCGGTGACTACAGGGTGAATATCCCGCAGGTGAGCTGAGAAGTCACCTCAGAAAGCAGGGAAGAGACTCAGAATCATTCAAGCCAAAGAGCCCTGCCCTGCCGCAGTCCCTGCTGAGCCCCTCTCCAAGTCCTTGGCGGCCAGGACCTGCCAATGGTGGCTGCGACCTGTTCCCTCCACCCCCTCCGCTGAGCACATGGCCCCACCCTGCCAGCTTCAGCAGTGGAGGAAGAAGGGCCCCCGCTGAGGCCAGACTTGCCAGGGAAGTGGGCCCATGACAAATGTCTTCAGAATTTTTGTGACAGAAGCAATCAGTCAGACCCGAGGCCCTGCCCCCCCTTCTCCCTCTCCCCAGCCTCTTTGAGAGAGTGGGTAGGATGGGCGGTGTAAAGATGCTGACTCAGCAGCCCAGCCATGTCTCCCGTACTGTCCCTTTGTCACTGCAGTACAGGTAGCTTGGGGATGCAAGGAGCTCTTCCCTGCACCCGGGATGACTGGAGCTGCCTGCACACTAGACTCGGCAAGGACATGGTGGAGAGAGTCTGCCTCAGTTTCCCTGTCCCTGCATGTCTGGCTCCCTAGACTAGAGCGAGCCGTGATCTCAGTCCCCTGACACAGCCTGGACTGCGCTGCCTCTATTCATGGCTCCCAGCCCCTGCCCATCCCCCTCAGACCCGCTCACCCACCCTGGAGGGGAACAGTTCAAGAACAAGTGCGTCAGCTGGCATGGTGACGCACACTTGTGATCTCAGTACTTGGGAGGCTGAAACAGGAGGATCACTGGTTCAAGGACAACCTCAGCCACTTAGCGAGACTCTCAGCAATTTAGCAAGACCCTGTTTCAAAGTAAAAACTAAAAAGGGCTGGGGGTATAGCTCAGAGGTAGAATACCCCTGAGTTCAATCCCTAGTACAAAAAAAAAAAGGGTCTCATGCCTCTTTGGACAGAGAGCCAGCAGGTCCAGAAAGGGCAAGGGACAAGGATGCGCCCAAGGTCAGGGATAGAGCAGAGTTCTGCTGCTGCCCCTCACACCCGTCCTGCAGTGGTAATGAGAGCTCCCACCACCAGTGGAGCATTCATGAGCAGGAGCTGGGCAGGGGCGTGGCCAGCCCCCACACCACACAGGGCAGGCTCAGATGAATGCCGTGGAAGCCACAGGGTGGCGCTGCAGGGAGCTCCCTAGCCCTCCAGCTTACCATCCCCTGAGCAGGCTTCAGAGACCACCCTGGGGTTATTCCTGCTCTGTCCTTGAGGTTCCAGGGCCCCCTCCCCAGGGCCCAGGGGTCACTGCTGTGCCAGGCAGAAGCCAGCTCCAGGGTCTCTGGACTTCCGGTCCAGGCCCAGGGCTGAGAACCATGTTGACTCAGAAGGTCTTAAATGACCCAGACTGGGCTGTGGGGATCCGGTCTTTGGCTTGCCTCCTCTCTGTGTGGATGTCATTGTCACCACCCCAGGTCACGGCCTGCTCCAACCATGCACAAAGAGGCCCAGAAGCAGCAGAGCATCATTCTGGGGAGAGGCTCATTTTACTTTCACAGGATTCAAAAAACATGAAGTCCTGGGGCGCAGTGCCTGGTGTCCAGAGCAGCATCTGAGTGTAGCTACAGAATAAGCGAGGACAGTGGCCTTTGGCTCCCCTAACCCAGGTCCCTCTGCGGTGCTGTGTGGCCTCGAGGAAGTTACTTAACCTCCCTGAGGCTATTTCCTTACCTGTTAACTGGGGATCCCTTGTAATGGGAGGCCATTACAAGGATTTAATGAGATAATATAGCACGTGTAAAGGACCAAGCATGGTGCAGGACACACAGCCGGTACTCAGGGGGTGGTCGCTGCTGCCAGACTGTGAGGGAAGGCAGCATCTCAGAGCAGAGCCGCCATCTTGGGGTAGAGTTTCCACTTGATGCTGAGCACCTTGGTAGAAGCTGCCTGGGAGGAAAGTCCAGGGAGACAGCTTGCTCCATCCTGTCCTTCCTGCAGCTGGGGCAGGGGCCAGGGAGGCAGAGGGGTGGGAAGAGGTCATCATCATGTTATTTCTCTGCAGTCATATTTGTCTTGATGATAAAATGGGCCCTGGGTTTGGAAATTGGAAGAGTTTCCCTCATAATTTAACGCAGCACCTACCTCTGCGGGTCGCGGTGACGGGGAGATTAATTTCCCAGCCGGCCGCCTGCGCCGATTGGCTTCCTACACAGACATGGTGATGCGGTCTCCCGCCCAGCTGGTAATGAGCCCAGAGTTGCCAGACGAGGGTGAGGCTCTGAGCTGCAGCTGAGGTGGGGGGGCATCTTCAAGGTGACCCACAGGGCTGGCACCTTGGCAACCTGCAGGTTCTGCACGCTGCGGAGGACAGGCGCTATCAGGGCACCAGCCGCGCTGCAGTGAACAGCGCTCTAGTAGCATGTCTGCTTCGGATCAGGGTGCAACCAACGTGTCCCAAACCTGCGGCATCTGGGATCAAAACAGCATGGTCTATAGCCCGACTGGGAGATTTTTGGACCCAGTCCACTGTACCCCAATAGTGTGCACCCACACATTCCAACCTGGCCTCCCTGCCCATGGCTCTGAAGACAAGAGGTTACATGATAGAAAGGAAGCACGTGGCCGTTGGCTCAGGAGTGATAGCATGGGGGAACCGTGGCACACTGAAAGAGTGGTGGCCAGAAGCCCTGTAGGCAGCTGAAGTGTCTGAGTGGAGTGCCTGATGAAAAGGCGCCTTCTGAGCCAAAGAGGAAAGAAACTCCTGGTTGATTAGTAATGCCTGCCATTGGCACAGACAGGAAACGGTGGCAGGCACGTTATCCATTCACTAGCCAAGGACTAGAGTGCCCCTAAGTTGAGGTCAGACAGTTTAAGCTGACCCCTTTTGCCTGGGAGAAAGAGATGAAGTGAGACTCCTCTTTCATCTGCAAGTCTTGAAGAAAAATGGAAAACGTCAGCTTACAGTAGCTGACAGCCAGTAGAATAAAAATGAGACATTAGCACTTCATCCAAAACTCAAGCTGTCACAATCAGTCAAAAAATAGAGGAGAAACTGAAGGCTAGCTTAATGGGAAGCACAGAGCCAACCAAGTGCATCGCCCTTCACACGGTCATCCGACACATACTTACCGAGCACCTATTATGTGCCTGGCACTACGCAAGGTGCTGCAGATTCAGTGAACAAGGCAGGACAGTTGGGATATCTGTCTTCAGGAGCTAACAGCCTAGTAAGGTGGGCTGGGAGCCCAAAGACTTAACATAATAAACAGTAAAGCCAATAAATAAGCAGGAAGTCCAGAGATAGTGATACATACTGTTTGAAGAAAGCACACAGAGTGATATGATATATAGTGGGGCAGAGATCAATCGGGGCAACCTCTCTGTATTCGCTTTGTGTTACTACGAGGAAATACCTGAGGCTATTAGCTTTATACAGAAAAAAGTTTTGTTCAGCTCACAGTTCTGAAGGTTCAAAGTCCACATGGCATAGGGCAGGCTTGGCAAGGCATCGCCTCCTGGCACGAATGGCAATGGAGGGGAGTGCCTGCTAGAACAAAATGCTGATGGTTTCAGTCAGGGAAGAAAGAGAGAGAGCAGTCAGGCTCCCACAGTCCCCTTGAGGGCACATCCCCAATGATCTAAGGGCCTCCCACAAGGCTCTGCCTCCCCGAGGGTCCACTGCCTCCCAGTAGCACCCCTCCAGGGACCACTCCTTTCCAAGGGGATCTTTGGGGGACACTCAACATCCAACTGTAGCAATCTCCAAAGAAGTGACTTTTTTTTTTGCGGTACTGAGGATTGAACCCAGGGACCTTCTACCTCTGAGCTACACCCCCGGCCCTATTTTTTATTCTTTATTTTGAAACCGGGTCTCACGAAGTTGCGGAGGGCCTCACTAAGTAGCTGAGGCTGGCCGCGAACCTGGATCCTCTGGTCTCCGCCTCCCAAGTACTGGGATTACAAGTGTGCGCCACCACACCCGGCTCAAAGAGGTGACTTTCAAGAAAAAAAATCTAATGCATGAAAAAGAGGCAGCTGTGCACCTGGTACTTTTGAGGTATTGTGATATATGACAATTCTATTATGAATATTAATGTGCAAACTGTTATATTTCATTTTTCTTGGTATAAACCTTGTGGGGCAATTGCTGGATCACATGCTATTGTGATTTGAGGTCTACCAGATTCTATTCCCAAAGCAGCTGCACCATTTTACATGCCTACCAGCAGTTCATGCGGGTTCCAGTTTCCCAGCATCCTCACCAACACTTGGTTTTGTCCATCCTTTTTTTTTTTTTTTTTTTTTTTGTGGTACCGGGGATTGAACCCAGGGGCATTCTACCTCCGAGCTACACCCCCGGCCCTATTTTTTATCCTTTATTTTGAAACCGGGTCTCACGAAGTTGCGGAGGGCCTCACTAAGTAGCTGAGGCTGGCTGCGAACCCGGATCCTCCGGTCTCCGCCTCCCAAGTCCTGGAATTACAAGCGTGCGCCAGCACGCCCGGCTTGTCCATCCTTTTGATTATAGTCATCCTGGTGAACATGAAGTGGTGTCTCACTGCAGCTTCAAATTGCATTTCCCTGGTGGTTAACGATGATGAGCACCTTCTCACGTGCTTATTGGCCAGTTGTCATCTCTGGAGAAATGTCTGTTCAGATATTTTGCCTATGTATTGGAGTTATCTTATTATTGGAGTTGTAGCACTTCTCTCTCTCTCTCTCTCTCTCTCTCTCTCTCTCTCTCTCGGGGTGGGGGGAAACCTGAGATTGAGGGATTGAACCCAAAGGTTCTCTATCCCTGAGCTAGATCCCCAGCCCTTTTTTTTCTGAAACAAGATCTCTCTAGGTTGCTAAGGGTCTCACTATGTTGCTGAGACAGGCCTCAAACCTGTGATCCTCCTGTATCAGCCTCCCAAATACTGGTGTCACAGGCATGCACCACCATGTCTGGCTGCAACAGTTCTTTATATATTCTAGATACAAGTACCTTATGAGATATTCGATGCAGAAACATTTCCTGTAGGTTGTCTTTTCACTTTCTCAATGGCGTTCTTAGATGCGGAAACATTTTTAGTTTTTATGTCCATCTACTTTTCTTCTGCTTCTCATGCTTTCATGTCATATACAAGAATCTTTTGCCAAATCCAAATTCACAAAGTGACCTTGGACAAGTCTATTGCCCTCTCTGTGTTTCCTTTTTCCTATCTGTGAAAAGTTGAGGTCCTGGGGCAGGGCGATCAGCCCCACTGCCCCCTCCTCCCTAGCAGAAGCAGCCGGGCTAGAATCTGCGGGCCTGACTCCAGACTATCCATTTAGTTAGGGATAAGTAACTCCCAGGGAAGCGGGGGCGAAGGAGGAAGGTGTGTGGCAGGCCTGGGCTCAATGTCCTTTCTCTCTGTCCACAGTAGCACGATACAACCGCACCAGCTACTTCTACCCCACCTTCTCTGAGAGCTCGGAGCACAGCCACCTGCTCGTGTCGCCTGTGCTGGTGGCCAGTGCCGTCATAGGCGTGGTCATCATCCTCTCCTGCATCACCATCATAGTGGGCAGCATCCGCAGGGACAGGCAGGCCCGGCTCCAGCGTCACCGCCACCGCCACCGCCACCACCACCATCACCACCGCCGCAGGAGGCGCCGACATCGCGAGTACGACCAGGAGCACGGCTACGGTGAGCTGCCACCCTGCCACAACTGGGCCCTGTGCTGGGGGACCCAGGCGGAGGTGGAGGAGGGGGGGTGCTCTGCTATGGAGGGGTCAGGGTGGTCAGGCATCCTAGATCTTGGTTGATCAGGAAGAGCCCATGTGTGCCCGCCATGATGTTCTCTGTGGCATGAGAGACCTGTGGTCGGCCAAGAGAGGAATCTGGAGTGAGAGTGTGTTGCCACTCCTGGTCCCTGCCAATGCTGGTCCAAGTGTGCCAATGCTGGTCCAAGTGTGCCAATGCTGGTCCAAGTGTGCCAATGCTGGTCCAGCTGGTGCCTAGAAGGGGGGATGGATGGGTGGGTGGACGAATGGTAAGACAAATGGGAGAGTGAGGGGATAGACTGGTAGGGAGATGAATGGGTGAGCGATTGAGCGGATGGATCAGTGAATAGATGGGTGGATGGGCGGATGAGTGGGTAGATGAATGGAGAGAAGGATGAGGGCGATGGCAGGATAGACTGGTAGGGAGATGAGTGGGTGAGCGATTGAGTGGATGTATGGGCAGATGGGTGAATGGGTAGATGGAAGGATAGATTAATGGAGAGGTAGTTGAATGGAGGATGGAGGGATGGATTCATGGGTGGATTGGATGGGATGTTTGAGGAGGTAGATGGGATGGGTGGGTGGGATGAGTGGGCATATGCGTAAGTGTCTGGATAAATGGGTGAGCGGTGAATCAGTCTATCCTAGAGAGCCTGTGAAGTGCAAGTGGGACCTGACTTCAGGGTTATTATGAGAATTTGAGAATCACTCTTAGAGTTGGTGGCTAGCTCCTTGGGGACCAGTCTCAGAAGTGCCCATCTGGCCAGAATGCAGCCACCTGACTGTCTCATTCCTGGCAGGGACCTGTTGTCTAAAAGCAGCAGGAAGAAACTCAGTTGCATTCAGTTCTCAAACAATTTTTACTGGCAGGAAAAAGCCAGAAACCACACACACACACACACACACACACACACACACACACACACACACACCAACAAGAGCTGCATTGGCACCTCTGCCCAGAGTCCAAGGCCACCTGTAGGTGGGGAAAATAAAAGCAGACCGGGCCTGTGGGGTGCAGAAGCCCAGGAGGTGCCCTGCACACCATAGATGAAGTGACAGGAGTCTCCTGGGAGCCAGAGCTGGGGCAGACTCTGGGGGCTTCCCCATCCCTCAGGGCAGAAGAGCCTGGGAGAAGAACAAAGGGAAGAGTCTGGAACTTTGCAGTACTGGGGATTGAACCCAGGGCTTCACACATGCTAGGCAAGCACCTTATCGCTAAACTATATCCTCAGTCCTTTTTTAATTTTTAATTTTGAGACAGGGTCTCCTAAGTTGCCCAGGCTGGCCTTGAACTTGGGATCCTCCTGTCTCAGCCTCCTGAGTTGCATCACACCTGGCTGGAGGAAAAGTTGTTTTTTGTTTTGGCAGTACCGGGGATTGAACCCAGGGGCATTCTACCTCCAGGCTACACCCCAAGCCCTATTTTTTATTCTTTATTTTTTATTTATTACATTTATTAGTGCATTGTAGTTATACATTTTGGTAAGTGTCAGGGTATCCGAAGCATGCATGCACACATTGCTCATTTAGCCCTCCCTCGAATCCCACCCCATTCCCTCCCCTTCCCTCCTTTCCATGCTCAGCATAGTGATCAACTCTGATGAATTTGTTTATACACATCATGTGCATTAGTGTATTTCCCTCTTCCCCATCCCGTCTCCCTCAGTTAGGTCGCCTTCTTTGCTCAACTAAAGTTTTCTCCTTCTTTGTCTGGAGTTCCTTCTAAGTCCCATTCTCCCCAGCTTCCACATATTAGGGGGAACATCCGACTTTTCACTCTTTGTGATTTACTAATCTCACTTAGCATAATGTTCTCCAGTGCCCTCGATTTCCATGCAAATGATGTAATTTTGTTCATCTTTATGGCTACATAAAATTCCATTGTGTACATATCCCATAGTTTTGTGATCCATTCATCTGCCGATGGACACCTTGGCTGGTTCCAAAGTTTGGCAATTGTGAATTGTGCAGCTATAAACATAGAAACACATGCATTAATCTGGTAGTTTGGTTTCAGTTCTTTTGGGTAGATGCCTAGAAGTGGTATTGCTGGGTCATATGGTAGGTTCATTCCCATTCATCTGAGGATCCTTCACACTGTTTTCCAAAGTGGTTGCACTAATTTGCAATCCCAACAGTATATTAGAGTTCCTGCTTCTCCACATCCTCACCAGCATTTGTTGTTGTTTGTGTTTTTAATGATTGCCATTCTAATTGGGATTAGGTGAAATCTTAGGGTAGTTTTGATTTGCATCTCTCTGATTGCTAATGATGTTGAACATTTTTTCATACATTTATGGGCCATTTGTATTTCTTCTTCTGTGAAGTGTCTATTTAGTTCACTTGCCCATTTTTTGATTGGATTATTTGGTTTTTTAGTGGTGATTTTTCTAAGTTCTCTGTATATTCTAGATATTAGTCCTCTATCAGAGGAGTAGCTGGCAAAAATCTTCTCCCATTCTGTCGATTCTCTGTTGAGGTTCTTGATTGTTTCCTTTGCTGCACAAAAGCTATTTAATTTAATGCAATCCCACATATTGATCCTCATTTTAGTTTCCTATGCCTTTGGGGTCTTGTTGAGGAAGTCTTTACCTATGCCTATGTGTTGAAGTGTTGGGCCTATGCCTTCTTCAAGTAGCTGCAATGTCTCTGGTCTGATTTCTGGGTCTTTGATCTATCTTGAATTGTCTCTTGTATAAGGTGAGAAAGTGGGATTTATTTCTATTTTTCTGCATATGGTTAGCCAGTTTTGCCAGCACCATTTGTTGAAGAGGCTATCTTTTTTCCAGTGTATGTTTTTATTCCCTTTATCAAAAATCAATTGGCTATAGGTGTGTGGGTTTGTTTCAGCGTCTTATATTTTGCTCCATTGGTCTATGTGTCTGCTTTTGTGCCAATACCATGCTGTTTTTATTACTATGGCTTTGTAGTACAGTTTGAAGTCAGGTATTGTGATGCCTCCTGCATGGTTCTTGTTGCTGAGAATTACTTGGGCTATTCTGGGTTTTTTGTTGTTCCAAATGAATTTAAGGACAGATTTTTCTATGTCAGTGAAGAATGACTTTGGTAATTTTATGGGCATTACGTTGAATCTGTAGAGCACTTTTGGAAGAATGGCCATTTTGATGATATTTATTCTGCCTACCCAAGAGCATAGGAGATCTTTCCTTCTTCTAAGATGTTCTTCCATTTCTTTTTTCAATGTTTTATAGTTTTCCTTGTAGAGGTCTTTTACCTCCTTGGTTAGGTTTATTTCCAAGTATTTCATTGTTTGGGGGGATATCGTGAGTGGAAATGTCTTCTGGATTTCTATTTCTGTGGATTTATGGTTGGCATACCAAAAAGCTTCTGATTTTTTAAGATTGATTTTGTATTTTTTTTAACTTTTTATGTTCATTTATTGGTGCATTGTAAATTGTAATTATACATTTTGATATATGTCAGGGTATGAACACCATACATGCACACATTGCACATTTAGCCCTCCCTCCAATTCCACCCTATTCCCTCCCTTTCGTGCTCCAGATAGTGATTGAGTCTTATAGGTTTGTGTATGTACATCATGTGCTATAGTGTGTTTCCCTCCACTCCCCGCCCAACTCCCTCAGTTAGGTCACCTTCTTTGTCCATCTAAAGATTTCTTCTTCTTCCCTTCTAAGTCCCTTCTACATCCCATTCTATCTAGCTCCCACAGATTAGGGGGAACATCCGATTTTTTACTCT
>PVJS01045106.1:0-16375 GCA_004027185.1 Glis glis
GGCGTGGTGGCGCACGCTTGTAATCCCAGTACTTTGGGAGGCGGAGACCAGAGGATCCAGGTTCGCGGCCAGCCTCATCTCTCTCTCTCTCTCTCTCTCTCTCTCTCTCTCTCTCTCTACCTAGTGAGGCTCTCCGCAACTTCGTGAGACCCGGTTTAAAAATAAAGGGTAAAAAATAGGGCTGGGGGTGTAGCGCGGAGGTAGAACACCCCTGGGTTCAATCCCCAGTACCGCAAAAAAAAAATAGCAAACAAAGTGTGAGGGTGTCATTTTCTGTACTTCCAGATAAACTATGATTCGTCTCTTTCAGTTGATAAAAAAAATTGACTTTAAATCTCTAAAAAAAAACTAAGAAAGTCTATATATTGTACAAAATTATTTCTCCCTATTATCATAAATTACATTTTTAACTTAGTCCAAAAATAAATTAGTTGCTGGTAATGTAACTCAGAGGTTATGGAAATCATGAAAGAGCATCAAGGCCTGGGGATGTACTCAGTGGCAGAGTGCTTGCCTCACATGTGCAAGGTCTGGGGTTCAATCCCCAATACTGGAAAAAAACCTAGAATAAAGTGAAAACATTCTCCACGCCAGGCATGGTGTAATACCAGTACTTGGGAGGCTGAGACAGGAGGATTGCAGATTCAAGGATAGCCTCAGCACGTAGGGAGACTCTCAGTAAACTAGCAAGACCCTGTTTCAAAACAAAAAAATAAAAAGGATTGGGGGTGTAGCTTGGAGGCGGAATGCCACTGAGTTCACTTCCCGGTACCACATACACACCAAAAAAAAAACGTATTTTTTTAATTAAATGTATCTTAAAGTGAACAAACCTCAAAACTTTTAGGGGGTAATTTTCAAAATTCTGTTATAAAAATCAAAGAGAATCTAAGAGACATTGAAGAAAGAATAAACTAAATAATCATTAATAATTGAAACTCGGTTATTTTCCCCCCAGTACTGGGATTGGACCCAGGGGTGCTCTACCACTAAGCTACGCCCTCAACCCATTTTATTTTTTATTTTTTTACTTTGAAACAGAGTCTCACTAAGTTACTAAGGGTCTTGCTATGTTGCTGAGGCTGGCTGGAACCTGCAATCCTCCTGCCTCAACCTCCCAAGTACTGGAATTACAGGTATGCACCACCACGCCTGGCTGCAAGTAGGTTTTTATTGTTTTTGTTTGGTGTGTGTGTGTGTTTGTGTGTGTCTATAGATTGAACCCAGAGACATTCTACCTCTGAGTTACACCCCCAGCCCTATTTTATTTTTTATTTTGAAACAGGGACTCCCTATGTTTCGGAGGGCCTCACTAAATTGCTGGGGTTGGCTGCAAACCTACAATCCTCCTGTCTCAGCCTCCCAAGTACTGGGATTATAAGCATGCACCACCATATGCAGCTTGCAACTGGTACTTTAAAATGCCCTTAGGATTATGATTGCTGGCAAATTTAAAACAAATATTTTATGTAAAATACTGTTCAGCCGGACGTGGTGGTGCACACTTGTAATCCCTGTACTTAGGAGGCTGAGACAGGAGGATCGCAGGTTCAAGACCAGCTTCAGTAATTTAATGAGACCCTGTTTCAACATAAAAAATAAAATTGGGCTGGGGGTATAGCTCAGAGGTAGAATGCCCCTGGGTTCAATCCCAAGTGCCACAAAAACAGAGAAAATATTATTCCCCTCCTGGTAATAAATACAGAACAGTCATAACTTACATTAAAATCTGATTAAATCTTACTAAAATAAAACCCTTTATTTTTCTATTTACTATGCCTAAATAAAATCTCACAAAGAGAATCATAAATTAAAAAAATGGAATTAATAAATTAGGATATCACTTACCATAATTTTTGGGGGGTGGGAGTATTAGGGATTGAACCCAGGAGCATTCTATCTCCAAACTATACCCCACAGCCCTTTTTGGTTTTTTGTTTGTTTGTTTGTTTGTTTGCTTTTGCAGTACAGGGGATTGAACATAGGGGCGTTCTACCTCCAAGCTACACCCCTGGCCCTATTTTCTATACTTCATTTTGAAACAGGGTCTCACAAAGTTGAGGAGGAGGGCCTCACTAAGTAACTGAGGATGGCCACGAACCCGGATCATCCGGTCTCAGCCTCCCAAGTACTGGGATTACAAGCATGCGCCACCACGCCCACACCCGGCCTCCCTTTTTGTTTTTCATTTTGAAACAGGGTCTCACTAACTTGCTGAGGTTCTCACTACATTGCTGAGAATGGCCTTGAACCCGAGATCCTCCTATCTCAGCCTCCCAAGTACTGGGATGACAGGTATGTACCACTGCTCCCAACTCACCATACTTCAGCTTCCAATATTAAAAGTACTCTCTTTATTTGTACTTAGGCATACCTTCAAGTGTTCTATACTTAATTTCTTTTTTTTTTTTTTTTTTGCGGTACTAGGGATTGAACCCAGGGGCATTCTACGTCCGAGCTACACCCCGGCCCTATTTTTTATACTTTATTTTGAAACCGGGTCTCACGAAGTTGCGGAGGGCCTCACTAAGTAGCTGAGGCTGGCCGCGAACCTGGATCCTCCAGTCTCCGCCTCCCAAGTACTAGGATTACAAGCGTGCGCCACCACGCCCGGCTCTATACTTAATTTCTAACAGCCAACAACATTATCGCAAAGTAGCTATATGCCTTTTAACACTTAAAAGATAAAACTTGCTCAGAAATGATACAAATAAAAAACTCAGAGTCATTCACTAATTTATTGATTCAAGAAGCACTTATTAAAGTGAGATTATACCAGATGCCAGGTGGCATTCAAAGGTCTCTACTCATCTCCACTCCCCCCCCCCAAGAAGCATATATGGTCTAAGAGGTAGACATCAATGACTAATTCAGTATAACAAATGCTGTCACAGACAGGAATACAGAGACAATAACTGAGAGACAGTAAAGAGGGATGCATAAATCAGACATAAGAGGTCACAGTGATCATTTAAATAAGAGATTTCATTGTTTATTCAAGCCTCCATTAACCCAAGAGGAGGATAATTATACTAAAATTATATGCTCATTACAAATTCGTGGATTATTTTGCAATCTACTTAACTAAACATGTGGGATCTAACAGTTCCTTCTTTTGTATCTTCATAATCTTTCCCCTGCTATGGCTCTTTCTCTTTGGCATAGAACCAAATAAACTACTTCCATATTAAAACAAAACAGGCCTCCTGGCTGCACAGAAAGAGGAGACAGAGAAAGCCTGCCCCACATACACCCCAGCCCAGGCCTCATGGGGGGACATGGAGTTGAGGAAGACAAAACAAAACCAAACAAAAAGACTACTGATTTCCCCTGGTCCAATAACCATCTCTTCCTTTGTAATCAACATTATCCAAACTATCATCTCACTCAGTGTCTCTACTTTCTTTCACCTTTGACCTCTACAACTTTGGCATTTGTCATTTTATTCCTAATACCCAGCACAGTTCTGGGCATATAAGAGGGTCTCGGTAAATATTTCTTGAATGAGTAAACAAGCCACTATAAATGTCCCTGAACACTTTCAAAATTTAACCTTCACACCTGACTTTTTTTTTTTTTTTGGCACTAGGGATTGAACCCAGGGGCATTCTACCTCCGAGCTACACCCCCAGCCCTATTTATTATTCTTTATTTTGAAACAGGGTCTCACTAAGTTGCGGAGGGCCTAAGTAGCTGAGGCTGGCCGCGAACCCAGATCCTCCTGTCTCAGCCTCCCAAGTACTGGTACTACAAGCATGCACCACCACGCCCAGCCACACCTGACCTTTTGACAGCATAACTGTAACTTTCTCTTCCATCTTGAAACTGTCCTTTTCCTTAGAAGAAAAAGCCTGGACAAAAAGCCAGAAAATCTCCAGTTTTTAAATCTAGCTCTGCTGCTCATTAACCATGTCATTATCTCAGCAAAGTTACGACTCTGTCTCCTCATTTGCAAACTATGGGTAGATGCACCTGTCCTGTAGGTTACTGTGGAGCAGGTGGCATGAAGCTCCTTGTCAGAGGTACGCACATAGTAGGGATCAATAAGTAAGAGCCACTGTTTATTCCAAGGCTCACCTCCCATCTCTCTGGTCATACCGTCTTAGTCTTAAGCTCCTATTCCTCTTCACCTCAGTAATACCTACTCGTCCTTCAAGACTCATTGCAGATGTGACCTGCTCCTGGAAGCACTTCTCAGCACTTCAAACTCTGGGCTAAATGGCCCTTCTATGCACTCCCATGACAACCTTTCCTCATCTGAATCACAGAACTTATCACAATATATTGTAATTTTTACCTATCTCCCTCTACCACTCCCTAATGAAACTGAAAAACGTAACATCTCAAGGCTATGTAATTACTTATCATTTCTGGATCACCAGTCCACAAAACAGCCAGTACATGGCAGACACTCATACACACAGTTTTAAGAATAAATGGCCAATATCTACTTTATTGGTCACATTAGATGGTAATTTTAGTTTACACTAAAATTTTAGGTTATTGATTATGTCTGTATTAAAAAAAAAAGCCCAGGGCTGGGCGTGGTGGCGCACACTTATAATCCCAGTACTTGGGAGGCGGAGACCGGAGGATCCGGGTTCGCGGCCAGCCTCAGCTTAGTGAGGCCCTCCACAACTTCGTGAGACCCGGTTTCAAACTAAAGGGCCGGTGGTGTAGCACGGAGGTAGAACGCTCCTGGGTTCAATCCCCGGTACCGCAAAAAAAAAAAAGCCCAGGCATGGTGGCACACTGCTTGTAACCCCAGTACTTGGGAGGCTGAGACAGGAAGATCAGAGGCTCAAAACCAGCCACAGCAACTTAGTGAGGCCCTCCGCAACTTAGTGAGACCCTGTTTCAAAGTAAAAAATAAAATAGGGGTAGGAGTATAGCTCAGAGGTAGAATGCACCTGGGTTCAATCCTCAGTAACACACACACACACACACACACACACACAAGCCAGTGCTATCACACTGACTCAGCCTGCTGAGCAAGAGGCAGGGGATAAGTGCAGACTTCCAGAAAATGAAAACCTTTTAAAATCAAATTATTATATTCCTGACTTGACAGATTAAAAATTGCAACAATAGAGAAATAAAGGCAACTTTGTTTGAGACTGTTTGCATCTGAGAGGTTACTATAATCCATTACCACCACAAATCAGAGGAGGAGGAGATTAGGAACCAGGAAGGCACTGGCAGGAATAAAGAAACAGCTAGGGAACTGTCAGTTTGTTTCAAGACAAAGACATTATTGTATGGTTCAGTATACTGTAGAAAGTACTATATATCTATTTCAGATGTCAATATTCCAACACAAATTCCAAAATAATTTAAGTCAAACATGTGAATTCTGGACTACTCCTACATTAAATTATTTAAGTCACTGCTCCCTTTGCAGTTGACAATAGTTGTAAGCAATGAAAATTCATGTGTAAGGGCTAAGCAGTCTTGCAAGAACCAGGAAAGCAGTTGAAATGTTTTGCTTAGAGAAGAGTCTATTATAGTCTGTGTCTCATTTCATGACTACTTTTTCATCATTTAGCAAATAAAAATGCTGTCACAAAAAAGCTAGGAAGAAAATTATTTAATTTAATTCAATGCAGAATATGACTATATATAGACAATTTCTAACATTTAAAGAAAAAACTTACAAGAACACAGAACTTAGTATTTACATTTGGAGTGAATTAAATGTTTAAGTAAATGCTGTTTACATTTAAAATCAAAGTTTTACTGGAAATCACATAGGGCATAACTCATAAAAAGTCCATATAATTGGCACAACTAAATCATCTAAAATAGTAGCAATCCATCTTTTGGTAGCCTATCACTTGATGGTGACTGTTCTTTTTCCAGAACTTTTACTAATGACGTTTTGAAATATGGCTTAGTGTGAAATTTGCCATAACTGTAAAATATTTTGAAGATTTTCCTGCCAAGGAACATCATAAACTACATGACTTAAATGAAGTAATTTATTAGCTGAATTCATAACAAAAGCTACAGTTTTAATGGAAGAGGGGGAAAGATACCACTTTTTGTTTGGGTTTGGTTTTTAAGTACCAACTAAAGGATATTTCCCAGGCTCTTTGGTCTACCCCAATAACAATGATAGTAAACATACCTGGAATAACATGAGCAATTCTAGCTGATGAACATCCTTACACTGTTTTCAGAAGATTTGCAAATCAGAAACAACCTCTCTGAGGTAAAGTCATAAGTTAAGAAAGTTGTATATGCGTGCTACTATAAACCATAATAAAAAGTCTACTCAGTAACAAAGACCTGCCACACAGTTGCTGGGAGTTAGGGGAAGAGAATAAGGATTGCCAAAAAGAAGCTTTGAAATGAATATTACTTCCTCCCAGCATTCGTTTAGGTTACAGTGACCAGCACAACACCATAGGTGACGGAAATGAAGTCTATTCTAATGTAGCTGTGAAGGGCCAATAAGACTAACAACATCTATTCACTAATCATTAGTTCACTTAACAAACAATGATTACTTAATTATATACCACACACCAAGAACAACAGATTAAAGATAAAAGAGGCCAGGCGTGGTGGCACATGCTTGTAATCCCAGTACTTGGGAGGCTGAGACCACAGGATCCGGATTCGTGGCCAGCCTCAGCTACTTAGTGAGGCCCTCTACAACTTAGTGAGACCCTGTTTCAAAATAAAGAATAATAAGTAGGGCTGGGGGTGTAGCTCGGAGGTAGAATGCCCCTGGGTTCAATCCCCAATACCACAAAAAATAATAATAATAATAAAATAAAAATAAAAGAGGAGTAACAAAGACTGCTCACTAGGAACTGTCAGTCCAGTAAAGCGAAACGGGTGCACAGAGAAGCTAACGAAAATGTTTCAGATGCAGAAGCATTCCCACATTCAGTTAGGGTTAGGGTTAGGGAAGGAAGGGGTACCCAGGAAAGAGATACTTATGAAGTGTTTAGAAAAGTGAGTACAGGTTCACTTGGTGAATGTGGATGGCATCTAGAAGACATGAATTTGACACTTCTTAAATTTCAAGTATTTTTCACTGAATGGTTTAAGTTGCTAAACAAGACAAAGGGCAAGGGAAGAAATATTTGCAAATCATATATATGAAAAGAAAAAGGTTAATATCTAGAATGCAGTTTTTATTAATTTATTTTATTAGTGCATTGCAATCACACATCTTGAAGGATTTCAGGGTGGTTGACGTACACATGCACTCATCCGTCAATTAGCCCTCCCCCAATTCCCAACCCCCCACCTCCCTCTCCCTCTTTCCCGTTTTCAGCATAGTAGTTGACTTTGATATCTTTGTGTATGTCCATCCTGTGCACCAATTTGTTTCCCTCTCCTTCCCTCCCGTCTCCCCCAGTTAGTTTGCCTTCTTCACTCATCTGAGGTTTTCTCTCTTTGTCTGCAGTCCCTGCTGTGCGGGGTCGTGGCTCATCCACCCATGACCTCAGTACTTGGGTACTCTGGGGCGGGGCCGGGGACTGCCCGCACCCCGTGTCCCCAGCGCCAGGGGTCTCTGGGGGCGGGGCCGAGGGTTCAAGTGCCACAAGTCCCCAGCGCGGCGGGGGGGGGGCTCTGGGGGGCAGGGATGGGGGCTGACCAGCCCGTATTCTCAGTGCTGGACCACTGGGGTAGGGGGCATGTCTCATCTACCTGTGTTCTCAGTTCTGGGGTGTTCTAGGATGGTGTTGGGCTGCTCATGGGGGGGCATGGCTCATGGGTTCGTGTTCTCAGAGTTGGGCTGCTCCTGTGTATGACCACCTCATCTTTGTCTCTCCTCATCACAATCGTTTCAGGAGCAGAGGCTCACAGCCCACCCCTTGAAACCATCCTTGTGGTAGGTGCGGGTCTGGATTGACTTGGGCTTCATCATGTTCCGGTTTCTTTTTTTTTTTTTTTTTGCGGTACTGGGGATTGAACCCAGGGGCATTCTACCTCCGAGCTACACCCCCAGCCCTATTTTTTATTCTTTATTTTGAAACAGGATCTCACTAAGTTGCGGAAGGCCTCACTAAGTAGCTGAGGCTAGCCGCAAACCTGGATCCTCCGGTCTCAGCCTCCTAAGTACCGGGATTACAAGCGTGTGCCACCATGCCCGGCCATGTTCCGGTTTCAATGGTGGTCTATAGTCGCTGGTTTCATGAGGATCTGCTGTCTCTTTGCTGTTGGTCTCCAGGAGTCGGGGTGTAGGCACGGCCCCGCATAGATGGCGCCTTTGCCTCCACTCTCCACTTACCAGGTGAAATGCGTGGGGGGTTCTGTACAACACCCCCACTCTGTCTGCTGCCTCGCACTCTGCTGCCATTCAGCTCTCTGTTTTGTTGAGTTTTGGTTGTCCTACTTTTCTTGTTAAGAAGCAATTCTCCTGCAGGCTGAGTTCCGAGTTTTGGAGTGCCAGCGACACACTGCCTCCCTTTATCTCACTCACCCATGTTCTCATTGCTGGGCAGCTCCGGGGGGCCATGTTTCACCTGCTCGTTTTCTCAGTGTTGGGCTGCTCCTTTGCCTGGCCGCCTCATCTATATCTCTCCGTGTTGCTTTCTTTTACTGTAATTCTTTTTTGGTCAAGGTTTTAAACCTTTGGTATTCTCCCTGAAAATTTCCATAATACTTCTTGGGAGGACGTGGCACAGGGCTCGGGGCATGAGATCGACCGGAAGGTGTACAACACCTGTGAGTTCACTCACCAGCACCTGGGGGGCTCCTGGGTCATCAGCCACTATGCTGGGCAGGATGCTATGGTGAGTACTCTAGAATACTTTTTTTTTTTTTTGCGGTACCGGGGATTGAACCCAGGGGCGTTCTACCTCCACGCTACACCCCCGGCCCTATTTTTTATACTTTATTTTGAAACCGGGTCTCATGAAGTTGCAGAGGGCCTCACTAGGGAGAGAGAGAGAGAGAGAGAGCACTGAGGCTGGCCGCGAACCCGGATCCTCCAGTCTCTACCTCCCAAAGTACTGGGATTACAAGCGTGTGCCACTACGCCCGGCTCTAGAATACTTTTTAAACTTCTACAACTTAACAACAAAACAAACAACCTGATTCAAAAATGGGCAAAGGGCTTGAACAGACATTTCTTCAAAGAAGATATACAAATGGTCAATAATCTCATGAAGATTCTCAACATCACTAACCACTACAGAAATGCATATCAAAACACAATGAGATATCACCTCAAATAATTTTTGGGGGGTGAGGGAAGAGTACTGCTGGATATTGAACCCAGGGGCATTCTACCTCTGAGCTACACCACCAGCCCTTTTTTTTTTTTTTTTTTTGCGGTACCGGGGATTGAACCCAGGGGCATTCTACCTCTGAGCTACACCCCCGGCCCTATTTTTTATACTTTATTTTGAAACCGGGTCTCACGAAGTTGCAGAGGGCCTCACTAAGTAGCTGAGGCTGGCCGCGAACCCGGATCCTCTGGTCTCTGCCTCCCAAGTACTGGGATTACAAGCATGCACCACCACACCCGGCTCCAGCCCTTTTTATTTATTTTATTTTTTTAATCGGGTTCGCACTAAGTTGCTGAGAATGGCCTTGAAACTGCAATCCTCCTGTCTCAGCTTCCCAAGTACTGGGATTACAGGCATGCACCACCACACCTGGCTCTTCAAACTCTTTTAAATACAGATTACTAAAGGTATGCATTCCTCAGCCACACTGGAATTTATTCCTTAATTTGTCAAACCTAATAAACATTTCTCCTGGCTATCATGAATTTCCCTCTTCTCCTTCCTCTAATGTTGCTGCAGTCTTTGCTGCCTGCTGAGCCTATATCCCCCAGTGGCCCCACCCAACCTTTCCACTCCAAACTAAATGCCCAAGACCTCACCCCTTCACCCTGCAAGAATGTCTACAACAGCCAAAAAGCAGGGAAAAGGAAAAAAAAAAGAAAAAGAGGGAAAAAAAACTATCAGTGGAGGTGCAGGAGTCGGAAAGGAAAGCCGGAAAACCAATGCTTTTGTAACACCCTCTCTCACAGAGGGCAGCTGGTTCCTCTGCTTGATGCCAATACCCCAGCTAGGTGCAAGTAAGAGAAAATGTGGGAAGAAAAATAGATAGGTCGCCAGATGTGGTGGCGCACGCTTGTAATTCCAGTACTTGGGAGACTGAGACAGGAGAATCACAGGTTCGCGGACAGCCTTAGCTACTTAATGAGGTCCTCTGCAACTTAGTAAGACCCTGTTTCAAAAATAAAGATTAAAACATTGGGCTGGGGGTGGAGCTCAGAGGTAGAATGCCCCTAGGTTCCATCCCCAGTACCACAAAAAAAAGTAGATAGGTAAATTAGACCCCAGTGCCACCTCCAATAAGTTCCCACCCTCCGAGTTCCCTTGGCCCCAACTGTTCTCTTTATTCTGAAGGGCCTTGTACCAGGTCTATTTCCACAGAAGAAAGAATGCCTGATGGGGGCCAGCTACCAGTGTCCACCTCAGCTTCAACCCCAACCCACCCAACAGGACCTCAGGGGATGCTTCAGAGGTAACACTCTGCCAAGGCTCAATGCTACACCATGACTGTGACCATGCTGACACTCTCCCAGTCTTCTTTTAGGTCAGGGACAATGCTTTGGACAGAGAGCTTTTTGCAGTGGAAGGGGAAAAAGGAAAAGGACTGAGAAGACTAGCATTATTTAGTCTCCTATGTGCGCAGGATTTAGAGGAATAAGACCTGGGTTCAAATTAAGGCTCTCCCATGTGTTAGATATGTGGCTTTAACTCAGTGGCTCTTAACCAAGGAGAATTCTGCCCTCTAGGGGATATTTGTCAAGGTCTGGGGACATCTTCAATGTCCACATATGGAAGGAGTGTCACTGGCTGCTAATAATCCAGTATTGCACAAGACAGCCCCACACACACAACAAAGATTTACCTTGACTAAAATGTTGGTGTCACCAAGGTTAATAAATGACAATGTTAAGCTTTAGTTTATACCTCCTTAAAATAAATATGATGCTAATGTTTATAACTTCCCATGGCTTTAACTTGGACCTAAAGAGAATATGCATGCAAAATTGATTCAAAACTTCAAGTTCACAGCAAAGGGCAGCAACAATTATTGGTGCCACCCCGTACCTCCTGCTTTGTACAATATTTGGCTCTAACTTGAACTGAACTGCACCTCTCTTCTAAGCTGCAATCAGTCTCACTAGGAACCTCCTTCTAGTAACTTGCAGTACCAGTTGTTCTCCTTCCCTAACTTCTTCCCTGCTTTCTGTGCACACACCCTCAACAAGACCTGCCACAAACTTTTTTTTTGGGGGGGGGGAGTGCTGGGGATTGCACCCAGGGACATTCTACCTCCGAGCTACACCCCCAGCCCTTTTTATGTTTTTGTTTTGAAATAGGGTCTCATTAGGTTGCTGAAGATCTCTCTATATTGCTGAGGCTGTCCTCAAACCCACAACCCTCTTGTCTCAGTCTCCCAAGTACTGGGATTACAGGTGTGCACCACCACGCCCAGTTTGCCACAAACTATTGCTGTGACTGTGAGCAGGGCACATAATGGGACTGAAGTACCTGCTTTTTAAGGGTTTTTCAGCTACAAAATCATCTGCAGTTTCAGACCTTAAGAAACAAGTAACATATTTCTTGGCTGATTGATAAAGTAGATACTACAGGAGTGGACTTCTCAATCTGGATGTACTATAGTCTAAACACACTAAATCTTACTAATCAAATTCTGAGCAATATTGAACGAACTCCTTTCTACTCCAGATTTGCTCATCCAGTGATTAAGAAATGAGGCACCTTTCTTATTCTCTAATTTTCACACAAGTAAACACACAACACATAGGGAAAAGCTGAAAAAAATGCAAATATTGGGGAATACTATATAGCTACTTAAAATAACATTCAAGAACAAGACTATGCTTCTGGGAAGATGGATTGGAAGTACTTTCTCCTATTCTTCCTACTACAGACAGCTAAACTCTGGATTATACACAAAACAAACGTAAGACTCCGAAAAGTGGAGAGAAGTCAGCAAACTGGCTAGAGACCTCAGGACTTGACGACCGCCATGGTGATGAGTTCCCTCGGTTAGTTCTTTGTCCCACATATCCCAGGCTTAAAGCTTAAAATGATAGTCGCCCAAAAAATGCCACTAGCACTGACAAAAGAAAAAAAATAATAAAGTCCTAAAAAAGGACTACTCTTTCCAGCCCAGGGACCAGGAAATAGGCGCCCTAGCAAGACAGCACACTCAGACAATTGCCCTGTACAGTGAGCACCCAAGAACAAACTATGGCTTCACTCCCACCCATACCAGAAAAAACCTACAGCCCACTCCTACCCATGCCAGCCAAAGCTGAATGTAGAGCCTACACTTCTGCCTGGTGAGACTACTCAAATCATGGCGGTATCAGAGAAGGCCAAACAGAAGGCCAAGACTTTCATACGCACTAGTTGGTCATGAACCCCTCCCTGTTTGTAATGTTAGCACACAATGCATGGAGCCTGGGCTTCCACCCCAGCCAACCATGATGAGGTGCATCACACCCACTCCTATTAGAGGGCAATACGAGAGCAGGCCAGTAGAGAATCAGGACTTCCGCCATCACCCAGTGGGAACACCAACACCAACTTCAGTATTAGTCGAGACCATGTAGAAAGTTAGAACTCCTATCTCACTCACCAGTAAAATGAGAAGACCCCTGGGGTCTCGATGGAGGTCAAATGGGGACCTGGACTCACCTTCACCTGGCAGGAATGAGACAGTTCCCAACCCACCCCCTTTGTTCACATAAGACCCAAAGGAGCAAAATATATTATGAAATATATTATGAATATATTATGAAATGCTCCAAGTTTCTATTAAAAATTACGTGTCATACCAAGAATCAGGAAGATCTCAAACGGAATGGAAAAAAGGCATCAATAGAGGCCCACACTGAGAAAACAAAGATGTTAGAATTATCAGACAAAGATTTTAAAGCAGCCATGATAAAAAAAAAACAACATTTCAATGAGTAACTATAAGTATATGTGAATGAAAAGAAAACATAGCCTCAGCAAAGAAGTGGAAGATACAAAGGCTTTGCAACAGACGGAAAGTTCAGACTTGAAAAATAACATAACAAACATGAAGCTCTATGGATGGGCTCAAAAATAAATGGAAGCTGGGCATGGTGGTGCACGCTTGTAATCCCAGTACTTGGGAGGCTGAGATCAGGGGATCCAGGTTTGTGGCCAGCCTTAGCTACTTAGCGAGGCCTTCCGCAACTTAGTGAGACCCTATTCCAAAATAAAGAATAAAAAAAAGGGCTGGGGGTGTAACTCGAAGGTAGAATGCCCCTAGGTTCAATCCCCAGTACCGCAATAAATAAATAAATGGAAAGGACAAAAGAAAGAGTAGTAAATTAGCAGTCAGAACAATAGAAATTATAAATCTGAACAACAGAGAAAATAGGAAGAAAAAGGAGGAGGAGGAGGAAGAGGAGAAAGGAGATTTAGAAATCTGTGAGACTGTAATAAAAGATCTAATAACCTTTGTCTCATTTGTGTGTCTAAGCCTCTGAAAGAGACAGAAAAGAGAGAAAGAATGAAAAAGCACTCCTAGAAATAATGGCTGAAAATTTCACAAATATGTCAAGAAAAATAAAACTACAGATTTAAGAAGCTGAGTGAAACCCACATAGGATAAACTCAAAGAAATCCATTTCAAGACACATCATAGCTAAACTTCTAAAAACAAAGTAAAAACCTTGACAAGCAGCCAAAGGGAAAAAATGATACTTTATCAATGGGGGAATAATAATTTAAATGACAACAATCTATCCAGAAGAAAGCATGAAGACTGGAAGGAAGTGGCACAAAATCCTGAAGTGCTAAAATAAAAGGACATCAACGCAGAACCCTATGACCAGTGGAAATGTCTTTCAAGAATAAAGGACAAGCCAGGCGTGGCGGTGCATGCTTGTAATCCCGGTACTTGGGAGGCTTAGACAGGAGGATCACAGGTTAGAGGACAGCCTCCACAAAGTAGTGAGACTCTCAGCAACCTAGCAAAACCCTGTTTCAAAACAAAAAGCAGGGAGGGGAGCTGGGGGTGGAATTTGGAGTTAGAATACCCTGAGTTCAATCCCCAGTACCACCAAAAATAAAAAATAAAGGACAAATCAAAAAACTAAGATAATTTGACACCAGCAGACTTACCCAAAAAGAATGGTTAAGGGAAGCTTTCTAAATGAAAATGAAAAAACAAGGAAGGAATGAAGGAATGAAGAAAAGACGGGGAGAGCAGAGGAGGGGAGGAAGGAAAGACACAATAGCAAAAATATCTGTAAATATACTAGTCTTTCCTCCTCTGTTTGAATTTCAAAAATTATGTTTGAGATTTGAAACATAAAGTACAAAATTCACAAAAGCTAGAAGCAACCCAAGTTTCCATCATCAGATAAATGAATTAACAAAATGTGGTTATGTATGTAGAGCAATCAAATTCAGAGACAGAAAGTAGAATGGTAGTTGTCAAAGGTTAGGGGAAGGCAGAAATGGGAAGATGTATAACTAGTACAGTTTCAGTTTTACAAGATGAAAAAGTTCTGGAGATTGGTTACACAATATCGTAGCTCCCTCTTCTCAGTGAAAGATATGGTTCTAACACCTCGAGTGAGTGTGAAATCATGGAGAGTACAGGACCCTATAATTAAAGGTCTTTTCCATCTTAACTAAGTGCTTATTACATACAGTAAGTACGAAGTACTTACTGTCATAACTTTCGCAGTAAGATGTGCAACAGCAAAACTAACATGAACTTCTTTTTCTTTCTCCACATCATGGATAGAACATTCAATCTTACCATACATCTTAGCAACCTTAGCACACAACTCTTTTTCTTTCCTGATTAAGTCAAAAACTTTTACTTTTAGAATTAAAAGAAGCACTTCACTGCTTCTCTTTGGTATATGCGAATTGCTAGCATCACTACTCTTAGACTTTGGGGCCATTATTAGCTAAAATAGGGTTACTTGAATAATAAGAACTGCAATACCACAACAGTTGATCTTAGAACCTAAATGGCTAAGAGACTAACAGGCAGGTAGCATACATGGTGTGGATGGATTAGACAAAGGGATGATTCATACCCCTGTATGGATGGCATAAGATTTCATCTAGCTAGTCAGAATGGTGCACAACTTAAAACTTAGAAATTGCTTATTTCTGGAATTTTCCATTTAATATTTTTGGATAATAGTTGACCACAGGTAACTGCAACCACAAAAAGTAAGACTACGTGGTGTAGGGCAGCTGTGGAACTCAAAACTGCTGAACTATAACACAAAAATGGTTAAGATAGTTAAGTGTATTATACCACAATTAAACTTTTATTATTTATAACCCATATAAACAAAAAATTTTAAAGATGCATAATATTAACCCTAAATACTTCCAAATGCTCTAATAAACTTTATGTAAGCTTCAAAACAAATCATTTATCAAATGTCTAAAACTTGCCTTCAAAAAATTTAAGGTTACATGTCTAAAATATTGCAGGAAGGAAAGACAATTTCCTATCTGGTTCTCACAGCTGGTTCCAATTCTTCAATTAGTAGTATTCCCAAGCCACCTCTACATTATTTTAAAACCATTCATGACCTATTGCAAGCTATAATCTTGGAGCACACTTTTCAGTAACATAATTTGAGAATATATTACTAAATAACTTTTTATACTTTTGTATAGAGTTAGGAACTCAAAAGGTATATATAGTTCATTCTTATGTTTATCAGAAACTATACTATCTTTTAAAAATAGCATGACACCATCAATAAACACAAAGATAACATCTTCTATGTTTATGTGTCATACAACAATGGCAGGTAATAAGCCAACATAATTTACACCAAATGATACATTTGTTTCCAAAAACTACCATGAACATATGCCTAATCATTTCTGGGCACCTTATAATTTTATTAGTATTTCAGCTCTTATTCTTATTTGCTCTAAGTCTGAAGTCCTGGAATCTAGACAGGACTCTGCAATAACAATCAGTAAGTCATTTAACTCTATATAACCTCAGTTTTTTGTTTGTTTGTTTTACTTATAAAAGTGACAAGACGCCAGGCGTGGTGGCGCACGCTTGTAATCCCAGTACTTGGGAGGCGGTGACCGGAGGATGAGGGTTCGCGGCCAGCCTCAGCTACTCAGTGAGGCCCTCCACAACTTCATGAGACCCAGTTTCAAAATAAAGTATAAAAAATAGGGCCGTAAGCCGGACGTGGTGGCGCACACTTGTAATCCCAGTACTTTGGGAGGCGGAGACCGGAGGATCCGGGTTCGTGGCCAGCCTCAGCTCTATCTCTCTCTCTCCCTGCCTCTCTCTCTCTCTCTCTCTCTCTCTCTCTCTCTCT
>PVJS01045107.1:0-16374 GCA_004027185.1 Glis glis
GGCCCTATTTTTTATACTTTATTTTGAAACTGGTCTCATGAAGTTGTGGAGGGCCTCACTAAGGAGAGAGAGAGAGAGAGAGAGAGAGAGAAAGAGAAAGAGAGAAGGAGGGAGGGAGGGAGGGAGAGAGAGAGAGAGAGAGAGAGACAGAGCGCGCTGAGGCTGGCCTTGAACCCGGATCCTTTGGTCTCCGCCTCCCAAAGTACTGGGATTACAAGCATGCGCCACCACACCCAGTTCGACCTCTATTATTTCTGACAAGGGGCAAGGTGGGCTCACCTTCCATATGGATTTTGCTACAGTTAAACAGCCTCATTGTTACAGGTGAAATAGAGTACACATTCTTAAAATGTGATATCTCCCAATGTTCTACCATGATGTCTCTTACATTTTTTAACTATCTTCCTCTTTAAAGCTTACCCTAGATCTAAACTTTGTTCTTCTCATAGAGCTTGATGATGCTGATTGCATCCATTTCATCTATGTCCTGTTCTCTGCTATTGTCCTTCAGCCTTTGTATGCAAGACGCCTTCCCATTGACTGTTCAGCCCTGCGTCAAGCCCAAAGACTGTGAAACCTCCGAGTGGACCTCCTGGAGCCCCTGCTCCAAGACATGCCGTTCAGGAAGCCTCTCACCTGGGTTCCGGAGCAGAAGTCGGAACGTGAAGCATGTTGCTCTTGGGGGTGGAAAAGAGTGCCCGGAGCTTCTTGAGAAAGAGGCCTGCATCATTGAAGGAGGACATCTGCAGCCATGCCCCAGGTATTGTGTGTGTGTTGGTGTGAATGTTTTTAGTATCTAGCATCATTTGAAGTGATGATTGGAATCTTAGCAATAATAACAGTAGCCATGACTCATTTATTGAGTCTTTACTCAGTGTAGGAGTTCCATACTTGGCAATATAGGGTAGTGGGTCTGAGAATTTTTTCTTTTTTTTTTTGTACTTGAGATTAAACCAACAGACATTCTACCTCTGAGCTACACCCCCAGCCCTTTTCATTTTTTATTTTGAAACAGAATCTAAGTTGCTAAGAGTTTTGCTAAGTTCCTGAGGCTAGCCTCGAACATGTTATCCTCCAGTGTCAGCCTCCCAAGTACTGGGATTATAGGTGTGCTCTGCAGTACTCAGTAAGAACATGGGCTTTGAGACTGGCTCCCTGAGTTCAAGTTCTATTTTTGTGGCTTTCTGGGCCTCCCTTTACTCATCTAACAGCAGTACTTCCCCTAGTGCTTGGCACATAAGTGCTCAGTACTTATTAGTCATTCCCTCACATGACACACCTAGTTCTTATAACAACCTCCAAAGCCATTCACACCATCCTCATTTTGTGAATGAGGCCACTCAGGGTCAGAAAGATAATACTGAGGTTTCAGAGCTAATGAGTGGCTGTAATAGTCTAATGTGCTTCTGTTTTCCGGATTTTATTGCTACTCAGTAAGCATTGTTTCCATTCTAGAGTCCCTAGGGAGCCAAAGGGAAATGGAGTTCTCTATTAAATAGCTATATCTTATCATTTGGATATGGGTTATGTTTTGCCTGGCAATATTTCATTTTAGGTTGTTGGTGCACAGTGGGCCCACTCTGATACCAAGGGAAGTCATTCGAGGCTGCTTGTTCATAAGTCTGTTAGGGTTGGATTTGTGGTCATCCTTGCTGGACAGCTGCCTTGAATGCATCTGTTAAATATGTATCTGTTTAAGATTGAGACTTTCTAGTTTTTCGTAGCCTTAAAATTTGAGAATCATTACCCCAGACAAAAAAATAGCATAAGGCAAAAATAGGTTTTTGTATGAATTAATCATTTGGTGATGTGGGAAGGGCAGGTGGGTTACAAACCCATCAGGTACTCTTCATGACTAAACCTGGCTATTCTTTAAACCTTAAACAATGTGTGTTTTGAGGCAGGGGTTAGAAGGACATGTTGCTTTTTATGAGATTCTTAGTCACTGTATCCTTCACTGCCCAATTGGAATCAGTATTGATTGAGCACAAGCTTTATATGCTGATTGTGTATATATATGACTCCTTAGATTCTTATTCCTTATTTCAAATTCAGGTAGGTGCATGCAGTTCATGATCCCTTGCACACTAACTCAGAGTCTCACAGAATCCTTCTCATTCTGTTCTGTACATGTCTATTTTTTGGTGGGGTTGTTTTTTTTTTTGGGGGGGCTGGGGATGTAACCTGGGGCATTCTACCTCTGAGCTATACCCCCAGCCCTATTTCATTTTTTATTTTGAAACAGGGTCTCACTAAAGTTGTGGAGAGCCTCACTAAATTGCTGAGGCTGGCCACAAACCCACGCTCCTCTTGTCTCAGCCTCCCAAGTACTGGGATTACAGGCATGTGCTATCATGCCCAGCTTACATGTCTATTTTCAAATCACTAATTTTGGAGCAAAACAGAGGCCTGGAGATGGCATGGCATTGCCTCTGGGGTCTCTGACCCTTTGAAGATTGTACATATCTGCATTAAAACTGTGTCTCCATCACTTACTAGTTGGATGGCCTTGAACAAGCTATACAACTTCTCTAAGACATGTTCCTTTTCAGTAGAATATGTGTAATGATACCATCTGTGTTGCAGGGTTGAAAAGCTGGAGAACAGATATGTAAACTTCCAGGCCCAGGGCTGAGCGCACGGGGGCACTGCAAAAAGGGTGACTGTTATTGTTGCTATTTGCAGGTGACTTGTTTCTTCCAGACAGCGATTCCCTCCTTTACTTGAACTGCATACTGTAGTCATTTCATGGGATACCCACTTATTTCTTCAGGTTAATTTGTAAATATTGTTTGTCCCCTATGGGCATATCATTCAGAGGGGCTCTTAATGAGAGGCAGGCAGGAATGGAATCTGGGTTTAATGTGACCTTGACGTTCATGCCTCTTTATTCTTTTCCTGGAATGGCTAGTGACCTCTCCCTGCTATGTTCAACAGTTGATTTGTAGGCCTGCATCCATTTCTTTGTTAATGACCATTACAATTCTCTTGGAAGTCAGGGTCAGACCTTCCTGAGGATGCAGAGAAAGTTGAGCTGCATTCACATTTGTTAAACTATGCTCTTCTTTTTATATATATACTTTTATTGGTGTATTATAATTTCACATCATAATGCAGTTCATAGTGATAGTGGCATACCTGCACACAGCACTTGGTGGACTTTCCCCAGCTCCCTCCCCGTCCCCCCTTCCCCATACAGGGTATTGAGATTGACATTGGTATTCTTACATATCTACATAACATCAATGGAACTGTGTTCTTTCATTGAGTAACGACTGTGGGCCAATAATTATAGCAGAGTTATAAATTAACTAAATTACAGAGACTGTTCTGAGTAACATAAGAGCATGTCATCCAAATGGGGCAATTTTGAGAGTGAGAGGGGTATAAATTGACATTGTTTAGATCCAGCTCAGGTCTTTCCAGCTCTGAAATCAGTATTCTTCCCATTATATCACACCAACTCTCATAATGGGCTAGGTGAAGATAGGCATCAAGGTAAGGGTAGATGTACAAATATATACTCAATTATATTCAGCATGCTTTTTTCCAAAAAATGAAATTGTTATAATTCAGTATGTACCCAAGATGAGTTTTTGTATTGATCTTCATTTGATTGATCCTTAATGTCTGAAAGTAGAAGCTGACAAATTCCACTGATGATAAAGTTGGCCTTCTAGTTCTGTTGTTTGAAGATGTTGCTGAGTTTGGCATTTATTAAAGCAAAACAAAACAAAACAAAAACCTTTACAAATGGTTAATCTTTAGGAAATAGAAGTGTTGGGGAATTCACTGAAATACCAACCAGTGTTTCCTATGGAGAATGGCGTGTTCACTAATGATTCTATTTGGTTTTGAGAAGAATGAATAAATAGGAGCAACAGAATTAATATCAGCTGACATTCTTATTTGCCTGAAATCTGAGCTGTGGCCTCTACCACAGGAAAGATATGCCACACAGCATAAAAGCTGTTCACTTACTTTGTTTCTAGTTGGCATTAGTGATTAAAATTCATTGTGAACAAAGAAAATGGGAACAAAAATCTATTAGGGAGCAAATATGCCCGCTCTCCTTTCCCAGAATTCATATGTATCAAACAGTTTGATTCACCTCATTCCTCCCCAGCAGGTAAATGTACATCTGTGTGATTCTTCATATATATATTTAAACTCTCTTAGAATATGGTTTGGCTTTTACCCTTCCACTGTCTTTGCTGTGGGAGATGTGATCATTCATACAGAAAAATACACTGAGCTTTTGTTCTATGCCAAGCACTACGTTAAGTGTTGAGAACACAATGGGTAATTTTCCCTTCCACCATGGAACATAAATTTTAGTGAAGACAAGATGAGTAAACTAAGCCAGGTGTGTTGGCGTGCGCTTGTAATCCCAGTACTTGGGAGGCTGAGACAGGAGGATTCATTTTTGCAGCCAGCCTGAGCTACTTAGTGAGGTCCTCCGCAACATAGTGAGACCCTGTTTCAAAATAAAGAATAAAAAATAGGGCTGGAGGTGTAGCTCAGAGGTAGAATGCTCCTGGGTTCAATCCCCAGCACCACACACACACACACACACAAAGATGAATAAACACTTGGTGTAGATATTATGACAAAAATGAAATACTAGAGCAGAGTATAGGTAGAAGCTTCTAGGATGCTGTGATGTAAGTCAGCACAGGTTATGGAATTGTCCAAGGTCATTGGAGAAGCTTAAGCTTCAGTTGAACAAACAGGATTGGAGGAATGTATTTAAAGGAAGTGAATAAATTAGCTATTTGGGTAGTCAGGAAAAACCCCAAGAAAAGAGTATATTAGAAAAGTGCGTTAGTCCCTACATATTAATATTCTTAAGTCACATCGCTTTGGGTTCTATTCTCATCAGCTGGGTCCTCCTGACCAGCCTTTCATCTCTGAATACTGAGTGTCACTCCCTAAGGCATGGTCCTATGAATAGAATTATAACCAAGAAGAGCCTGTTGTAGAATCACTACCGGGACCCAGAACATGTTGGAAGTTGCCTTAGACAACTAACTTAATTTAAAAGTACCTGATAGAAACCAATCTATGTTATTCTGACTGGGGAGTTTTTAGAACTACATAGAGTTAGCATTGATAGCCTCACATTTGTCTCATAGGTGTAGCTTTCTACCAAGACTCACACAGACTCCAAGAAACCCTTTCCTCCAGCATTACACAGGTGACTCGTAATGTTACACTCCTCTCCTCACCTATAACATAACACTAAACACTCACAGTGTGTATTAGGAGATGGGGAATGAACATGGAAGATTCAGGATAAATCTGCTTGTCGCGTGTCACCTTCTCTCTTGCTGTGGCTATCCCTTATCAACAGTCATTGTTTCTGTCCCCAAACACTGAGAGATAAGCATTGTGTAAGGTACATGCCACTTGGTTCTTTCCTGTTTCCTGATTAACATCTAAGGCATGAGATCTTACATTTCTACTACAGGGAGGGGGAAATGAACACCAACATTTGAAAGGATGAGTCAGCTTTGTTTACAAGACAGGGATAAAGAAAAGACAAAGGACACAGGTCTATAATACTTTAAATGCTTCATGTTAAAGGTCTGAGATACAGTCTAATTCTGGAACAACTATGACTCCAGATCCCTTGTGTTTAAGTAGAGAGATCCATTCTGTAACTAACATGAGGATATTGACAAACTGTCATCTGCAGACATCTTTCTTAGAAGTGACATCTCAGATGACCCACCAGCAGCTTCCACCACCCCTCAGGGAGGCAACAGTTTTCACGTAAAAATGGCTGTTCTAGCTCTTAAATGATCATTTAAAATCTGAACTTGAACAGCAGACAGCACTATTAAACGGTGACAGTGACCGATGCACAGTAAAAGTCTTAAGGAGATCTCTAGGCAGAAGTCGGATGGCTGATGGCATTATGTAGACTGTGTGCTATTACTACATAGAGAAGCTAACTTGTTAAATATCGTTTCAAGATTCTGGTCTTGCACTGAAAAGATGGACTCCTTTAATCCTCTATGCCTCCTGTTTCTGGTATGTTTGACTAGATCCTTATTATGAGCAGGCTACAAATCCCTCACGAAGTGCCTGTCTGTGCAGACTCATGCTGAGGGGTGCATCTGGGCCCCTTGCACCCCACTTTGGTTTGATTATTAAACAACCCCTCAGACCACCCTTCTTCTCCCTAACACCTTTTTGAGGCACTGAACTCAATTTTAGATTTTCTAGATAGAATTCTTCCTTGAGAAAGCTCTGGAGGTGAGTTGATGGAGTTTTTAGTCGACTATTGAAGCCACAGAGGGTGTCAAGGAAAAAGATGGTGGTGAGAACTTGGCTTGGTTGTTGCTTCCTTTGCCTATTTGAACAGAGTGACATATTCTTGAGGTAGTATTTGCTCAGCTCCTGCCTCGGCCTATCACTGTGTGAATCACTGGAGAATTCAGAGACCAGAGACTTTCAGTCTCTCTTCACTTAGCATATTTATCTTAAGAATCTTGTATAATATACTCTTTCAAAACTAGAGCACACACAACACTGTAGCTCTGTCCACTAAGAATGTTTAGTGGTCATTAATATTTCTACTCACCACCTCGCACATGTCACTGTGGCTCTGTGGCTATTTTGATCATTTTTCCCCTTCTATGTTAGAATAGCACCTACAGAAAGTATCTGGCTCATCCTAAATGCTCAATAAATAATGGATGAGTGGATAAATGTTCAATTGTAGTGAAGTTTCAGAACAGCGTTATTTACAAATACTTTGTTTCATGCTTACACGTATTATATAATGTGTGTGAAGGACTCAAAGGCATTTTTTTTTTTACAAAGAGAAGCTGAAATTAGTATCATCAAGGAGATCAAAGAAAGACATCTACCCCAGGCAGGGCTGGACATGTGGGACTCGCCAAGGTCCAATATGGTCAGCATGCCCCTGCTGGCATTGCGTCTGGTTTTCCAGATAAAATGTCTCCGTTATCTTTGATTATAAGAGTTGCTTCAAAAAGGGTGAGAGATGAGATCACAGTCTGAATTTATAAAGTTTGCCTTCTGATACACATCACCAGTTGCATCTTCTGAATCCTCTTCCACTGACTTCTATCACTGCATCTAACACTCTACATATGATAGGACCTCAGTAAAGTATTGTCAAATGAATTAATGGACCGTGTGTGTGTGTGTGTGTGTGTGTGTGTGTGTGTGTGTGTGTGTATGTGTGTGTGTTTTACTGGGCATTGAACTCAGGGGCATTCTACCCCTAAGCTACACCCCTATTTTATTTTTTATTTTGATACAGGGTCTCACTGAGTTGCTGAGGGCCTTGCTAAGTTGCTGAGGCTGGCCTCAAACCTGTGGTCCTCCCGTCTCAGCCTCTCAAGTACTGGGAATACAGGCATGCACTATCACATTCAGCTTGGCATAGTGGATACTTTTAGGAAGTGTTTTGTTTATTTGTTTGTTTTTGTAGTTTAAATTAAGCAGCTTTTCTGTAGCAGTTGAGGACAAAAGGAATCATACCCTACAACCTTTAGGATAATTTGTTTTAGGAAAGGAGCAAGTTTTTAAAGAATCTAAAAATTGTTTCAATAGGTGACTGATACCTTTTTTATTGGGTTTGTCTCTTACTAGTGCATATTATTTCATGAGTCCCCATTGTGCCACTTTAAGTCCTCCTGGATGGAAGATTTGTTCCCCAGTTAGTGTAAGAAAGTTAACGTACTGTTAAGTGCTGTGCATAGCGATAGAAGTCTATTAATAATACATATGTGGAGTTTGGCTAGCAAAGCCATCTGCTGAAGAGCAAAGAGCTTTGCACTTCAGAGCAGCTTTCCTAATCAATAGCCCCACTCTATCCAATAAAAAATTACTAGAGCATAAAATGTGTAAAGCTTGATCAGTTCCCTTTATTTTGGCCGTCTGTTCAGCAAAAACTGACAAGTTAATTCTTTTCTAAATGCATTTACAACTTTAAAAGGACAACAGACATTATCATAAATTAGTCATGCTGCAGTACACTGATTTTTAATATACACACACATTTAATTTGAATACCTTGCACTAGAGTCTCAGTTCCAAGGAGTGTTTGCAAATCTATATGTGCTCAGTCAAAACATGACTATTAAGTAATGCAATATTCTTTCAATCTGTCATCATTAAATCACTTAAGATTCTGTTCCAGGTTGCTGTGCTTTAAATCTAAGCCTTTAGAAGAAGAAGAGAAATCCACACTTTGCAAGCAATTCTAAGCCTTAGGAAAGTGACAAAGCTTGAATTCTGAAGGGCAGAGTTTGCTGCAAAGCTGTGTTGGTCTGGAAATCTTATTGCTATTAGAATTGCTTTATGACACATTAGTAGGATGAACGTCTTTTAAGGATAGTTCCTAAATACTAGGTGTGGTGGTGCATGCCTCTAATCCCAGTGCTTAGCAAGCCAAGCCGGCCCCCTGACTTATTGAGCTCCAAGGCCTTGAGTAGACTTTCCTAATCCAGAACTTTTATCCTGTATCTCTTGAAGAAAATAAGTATTTCTACACTCAGAAGTTTCTTTCTTTGAGTTAATCTTGGCTTCTTTTTTAAGCTGCATGTATATTTCCTGAGAATGATCACATATTAAATCACAGTTGTTTCTACCTCATGTGGATACATTTATTAACCATTTGCAAAGAGTAGACTCAAATTGTAGAGAAATATGAAGAAGTGGACAGTTTCAGGTACAAGGAGGAAGGTTCAAAAATTGATTCTATGAGGTAAATGGAATGAAAAAACAAACCCTGAATTTCATAGTTATATGATTTCCCTGATGTTTGGGATTGTATCCTTTTTCTTTCCTTCCCATTCCATGTCTGGTCCATTAGAGGGTTGTTCTACCTTCAGAATCTATCCAGAATTGAATCGTTTCTCAGTACATTCACGATGACTGCCGTCACTGAAGCTGCTATCATCTCTTAGACTGGCAAAGGCCCCACACCTTCCCGACTCCTGCTACCCCCACTCCCTGTCATTCTTCACTCAGTAGCCAGGGTGGTCCTTTAAAAGTTTAAATCAAGCTGGGCATGGTGGTGCACACTTGTAATCCCAGTATTTTGGGAGGCAGAGACCGTAGGATCCGGAGGATCCGGGTTTGTGGCCAGCCTCAGCTCTCTCTCTCTCTTTCTCTCTTTCCCTGTCTCTCTCTCTCTCTCTCTCTCTCTCTCTCTCTATTTAGTGAGGCCTCCGCGACTTCATGAGACCCGGTTTCAAAATAAAGTATAAAAAAATAGGGCTGGGGGGTGTAGCGCGGAGGTAGAACACCCCTGGGTTCAATCCCCGGTACCGCAAAAAAAAAAAAAGTTTAAATCAGCCAGGCATGGAGGCACATGCCTCTAATCCCAGTACTTGGGAGCCTGAGAAAGGAGGATTGCAGCTTTGAGGACACCCTCAGCAACTTAGCGAGAACTTGTTTCAAAATAAAAAAATAAAAATAAAAAGGGCAGGGTATATAGCTCAGAGATGCGTCCAGGTTCATTCTCCAGTACCAAAACAAAACAAACGACAACAACAAACTTAAATCACATCATCATGTCTCCACTCTTCCCAAAATGTTCCATGATTGTTGTTACATTTGGAAAAACACAATCCTTACTTCAGCTTCCAAGGCTCTCTATATGGCCTGGCTCTCAGCTTCCCCTCATTCCCTGTCTCGGCCACTCTGCCCAGATCCTCCTACCCCAGCCACACTGCCTTCTGTGCTGTGCCTAGAGCAGGCCAAGCATTCTCCCACCTGGGACCTTTGAACGTGCTCTTCTGTCTGCCTGGACCGCTTCTTGCCCACCTGGTCTTGTGCTCACTCGCTCATTTCATTCAGGACTGAGGATTTTCCTCGCTTGGTGTTAAAATAGCTCTCCTCATCCACCTCTCTCATTTGTATGTCATCTGATGTTCTATATTGATGCATACTTGTCTGCCTGCCTACTCGAAGGTAATCTTCCCATGGCCGGTGGCTTTGGCCCACTCCTCACCGTTCCTCACCGTCCATCTCTACTGTCTGAAATCATCCTCAGCACAGAGCTGCAGCTGGAGAATTACTTGTTGAAAGATAGGATGAGCAGAGGCATGTGCGCATAAGTGATTTGCTTCCTGTTTGGGCAGGCCTGTTTCTTTTTCTGATGGTGTCGGCTTGTTAGTGCCTTTCTGGCTTCAGTCTCTCCTCCATATCTTCATCTTAACTAGAATATCCTTGGAGGAGTTGTCTTCCCTCTAGATTAATTTTTTTGGTCCCTGGCATCCCCTTTCCCAGAGGTTTGGGGTTTCAGAGTGGTTGACGGTATGTTCTCTCACCAACGGGAGGGACATTAGAGTTGTTGTCACAGGAATGGATGTCAGATTTATCTAACATTCAGAATGACCAGGGAGCAATGTGCAGTGTTTGTTTTCAGGGCTTTAAAAAGACATTTGCCTTCAGAAAGTTGTCTTCTGCACCTGTTAGTGGGAATTTGGATTTTCACAATTAGAGATTCCGTTATTTGACTTGTAGTTAGTTCTATTTTTAACATGCAGTTATCTCCTGAAAGTGCTAAAATCTGGCTCTGTATGACCACAGTGCACTAATTGTAATATGAGTGGCTATAAAATATCCTCGAACCGTGTTTGTGTGAGAGTTTAGAAGAAAAAAATATTTAGCGGTGTGAAATATTATCATTCAGTTGTCATTAACAGTACTGTTATCACCAACAAAGGATATTTTTTGTCTCCATTAGGAATGCACTTTCTCCAGCCATCACCAGCGCTTGCCTGTCCTCGTCATAGTGAGGCAGAAACTACCTATAACTTACTGAGCGTGCATTTGAGTGTCACCCGACGGATGGCATGGGCTTCCTATTCACTGTTTAAATACACCAGAATGTCATTTTATTAAGAAGATTCACTTTAAAATCAGATAAACCTCACTTTGAATCCTACTTTTCCACTTATGTGACCTCAGAAGAGTTACTTAGCCTTTATGCCAATTCTCTCATCTATAAAAGAGGAAATTATATTTTCATCATAGGGTTGTTGGGAGGATTCAACGAAGTAATGTACCTCAATTCATTAGCGCAGTGCTTGGCGCAGATTAAGCTGGCATGAAGTGTTGGCTGCTGTATTTATTACTCTAGGGATCTGTCATGATACCTTCGCAGCCCCAATAAATTAATACCGTGTTTATTCTGTTCAGCCAGACCCTTTGTAAACAGCAAATTGATCCTGTATACTTGCAAGAGTAGGGGGCCATGAGAATCTATTTATTCCTTTTATTCCATGTTTGTCTTCTCTACTGGAGGTGTTTCCACAGCCGATTTCAAAGTGCTGCTCACCGTAAGAGGCAGGACTCTGGTCTTTGAGACTCTCCTAAGTAGGAGGACAGAAAGAAGATGTGTTGAAAGGCATTGAAGTTGGGAGACAGGAGGATGAAAAGGCCTGGCCATTGACACAGGCTTCGCCATTAAAGAGAGTGTCCGGGGCATCAGGAAGCCAAGCTTTCCTGAGGCCAGAGGACTGTCACTGTCACCACTTCTAAAGGAGAAAGGGAGGAACGTTTAGCAGAGCGGACTCCTTTGATTTCTTATTCTGTCAGATCCCAGACTCGCTTCCTCAGGTTGGCAGAGTTCAGGACGTTCCATTTTCATGGCTGCTGGGTGATTTGTGACTAAACATAGGTAGGTAGGGCTTTTGAAAAACAAAGTAAAAAAGGATGAGCAAAGGCTCTGAAAGGACCCACATTCAGAGAGGAATATACGGATCATGCACGGGGATGCTTTTTTCTTCTGCTTCTTGCTGGTTTGGTATTTTCTCTGAGGTGTTAAACAATAGTGATAGTGATGAATGTTCTAAATTTCCTTAGAGATTTTGCTGATTGCCAGTGAATAAAAGTCCGGTGTTTTTGGTTAATGAGCTACCAACAGAGTTTTTGTTACTTTATGTAAAATCGTAGTTATTAAACTTTCCTTTTCATTTTTCTCCATAATTTCCCAAATCCCTCCATTGCTAATTCTTATAAGGTCATGATAAATTAATTGGAAAAGAAATACATACAGTATGGCCTATTGCTTCCAAACAAGCAAACAAATTACTGTGACCTGCTATATTGCTAAACTTTGTGTTTTTTATGTTCATTTATTGGTGCATTGTAATTATACATTTTGATATATGTCAGGGTATGATTATCATGCATGCACACATTGTGTTTTTTTAATGCTCTTTGATGAGCTTTGGTTGCTGGAACTTACACTGTGGCCATCTGGGTTTCTAATATGAGGACTACTTTTTTGGGGGTACTGGGAGTTGAAACCAGGGGCATTCCACCTCTGAGCTATACCCTCAGCCTCTTTTATTTTTTATTTTGAAACAGGAACTTGCTAAGTTGCTGAGGCTGCCTTGATCCTGAGATCCTCCTGTCTTAGCTTCCCAAGTACTGGCATGTACCACTGTACTCTGCTAATATTAGGACTTCTGATGAAATCAATTAAATTCTCATAAATAAAATATCAAGTGTGTGTGTGTGTGTGTGATTTCTCAGGCAGCAAGGAGCGAATAGCACACATAGAGGGACATAAGAAGAAAGGGAATTAACATTTGGTGGATTTATATGCTTGGCATCATTATTCCCATTTATAAATGAGACATGTATTCGTCTGCCCCGTAGGACCCCCTTGTTGTCGGTCTTGCTTGCTGACTGTGTTTTAGACAGCATTCTTACCACTGTGACCCAAACACCTGACACACAAAACTTAGAGGAAGAAGATGTTTGTTTGCTCAAGGATCTGAAGAGTTCAGTCCATCATATACCAGCTTCCTAACTGGAGCCGCGGCTGCAGGTCCTCAGGGCATCGTGGCAGGGAGCAGAGAGAGAGGGCGAGAGCCTGTGTCAGCCCGTGGTGTCATAGGAGAGAGAGCAGGAAGCTGCAGCAGCCACCTGGGAGAACACCGCCCCCAACCATGCCCCCTCCCCAGCAACCCAATCCCACCTCCAAACATGGCTGTGTTGTCTACATATGAAGTCTGGGGGCATTTTAAATCCAAACACCATATCATAACAGCTTTGGAAGTCCTCTGCTGTATCTGACTCCTGATTAGCCAGAGAGCCCTCCTCTTTTGGGGAACTCTTGGAAGAAGAGGGTTTGGAATGAGAACTTGGTAACCATCCATCCCTATGTACCCCAAGCCCATTGTATTTTGCTCTAGAATATAGTGCTACCTGTGTCCTGAGGCTCAGAGACAGGCGGGACAAGCCTTCCACTTATGTGGCCATAGAGAAGAGGTGTGAACTCTGAGAAGGGCCTTGGAGCTGTATCTCTGGACAAGGACTGTCTCTAGGGAGAACTGAAGCTCTCTTAGTCTCTCATACCCAGGAAATAGAAATATATCATCATCTGTACTCGCCTGGCATGAGTAGGATCTAAACTCTCTACTCCGTACTCTCATCTTACCTGTGGACAAATTTTTAAGCCTGGGAAAACCATGTGAAAATCAAGTTGTGAGACTGAGGGAGAAAGATTGTGTTACAAGCCCCAAAGGATTGTCTAAATCCTTTTTCTCCAATGGGGTTTTTACATGACTAATGATTCTCAGCTTTCAAGTGTTTTAGAATGCTGACATTCGTTGTGAGGGCTTTGACTACTGTTAGGTTTCTTAGAGATTTGCTTCCTTGTTCTGACATCTGTTACTCGATCTCAGTTTTACTCTAGTTTCTGTAAGACCAGAGTCTTGGTGATATGTGATTACTTTTATTAAACATTTTTATTTAAAAAAATCACAAAGCTAAACTTTCTCTTCAAATCTGAAATAAGCAGTAGATATGAGAATATCCTTAGGTTTTCTTTATTATTCCAGAAGTTAATGAGTCTGTTGGAGTGTAGGTGAATGTCATAGGTTTATATTAATGCTGGGGATGTGAAGAACTCTGTAATAACACACAGAAGGAAGTTATTTGTGAAAATATTCTCCAGCTTCGAATGTAGTGATGCAATAGCTGTTTTGTCTGCTGTAAGTTGTGTACAAACTCCATTGTGTGTTTCTCCTTTATTTGTGTGTGCGTAGTGGAGTGTATCTTAACCAGCTATAAACCAGGAAGACATATTCCTAAGTCATTTTCAGTAACAGCATGGCTGCATATGTAAAAAGTATTAATCAGTTGAATATAGTGACATTGTTCTACCTCATTTTTAATACATACACCTTTATCCCAATAGCCAAGGATCAACTGGATAGGAAAAACTATCCTACATCAAAAAGATTGAAATGTGGAGATCATCTCTGCCTGTTTGAAATATATTCGCAAGTTCACACATTCATGCACTATCCTAATTAAAAAAGAACCGAGAACTTTCATAAAAGTCATCTAGAAGACTATGAAGCAAAGTGACAATTTAAGCCGCCACAAATTAGGCTCCTGTGTTTCTAGCTCCTTCTTCTTATTCTTCGCACTCTTCCAGCTTCAGAGTTGAGGCACACCTACTGTTTATATTAATTTTCTTCAGTCAGGCCATCTTGTTCTATCTATCACAAGGGACTGCTGTGGTTTCTCTAGGGAATATAAGGAGTTTAATAATTCGAAGCCAGGAGATTTCTTTATCCTCAGGCAAAAACTTGGTCCTATAAAGGGAGATTTTCATACACACTTGATGTCATGACTTGTTTGCTTTAGAATTGGATATTTTCCTTATTGCCTCTTCTTCTTTTAAATGAATCAAACCAAACAGGTATTCCTGGAGAACCTCTGAATGGAAAGAATGCCAAGTCTCTCTCCTCCTGGTACAGCAGGACCCCCACTGGCACATGACAGGACCTGTCTGCGGAGGTGGGATCCAGACCCGGGAGGTGTACTGTGCCCAGAGCACTCCAGCAGCCACTGCACAGAGGGCCAAAGAAGGTAGGCGGCCAGTTCTGTGATAGATGGTGCTGCTGGTTGGAAGAGAAACCAAGTTCAACATCATCTCCTTAGTAGTAGTCTTGATTCTTCTATTAGGATCCTTAGCACTCATCCATTTGATATTTATTTTGTTGTCCATTTGTTTCGTTCTTCCATTCATAGCAGTTTGGAAGAGTTAAAAATAGTAATGATAATAACATCTCCCACCATAGGTCATGGTGAAATTTATTTATTTTTGCTTTTTTATTTAATTTTATTGGTGCATAGTAGTCTCACACCATAATATAGTTCAGAATGATAGGGTCATACATGCACACAGCTCTTGGTGAGCTTCATCCTGCTCTCTCCCCACTCCCTCCCTTCCCCATACATGATATCAAGATTAGCATTCATAATTTCACATATGTATATAATGTCAGTGGAAGTGTTTCCTTCATTAAATCACCCTCCCCTCCAACTTCCCTTAGACCCCTCCATTGCTTCACTGGGGTTTCTCTCCATTATCTCTTATATCCCAATTATTCCCTAGCTTCTGCATATTAGAGAAAACATATGATCCTTCACTTTCTGTGACTGGCTAATCTCACTTAAAATAAGGTTCTTCAGGTCCATCCATTTTTCTGCAAATGACATAATTTTATTCTTTATTGCTGAGTATAATTCCATTGTGCATATATCCCATAATTTTGTGATCCATTCATCTGTTGATGGACACCTAGGTTGGTTCCATAATTTGGCTATTGTGAATTGTGCTGCTATAAACATAGATATGCATGTATTACTATAATATTCTGATTTTAATCTCTTTGGAAAGATACCCAGGAATGGTATAGCTGGATCATATGTTAGATCCATTCCCAGTTTTCTGAGAAATTTCCACATTGATCTCCATAGCAACTGAACTAATTTGCATTCCCACTAATGGTGTAAAAAGAGTTCCTATTTCCTCACATCTTTGTCAGCATTTATTGTTGTTTGACTTCTTGATGATTGCCATTCTAATTGTAGATAGATAAAATCTCAGCATGTTTTGATTTGCATCTATCTCCCTAACTGCTAATGATGTTAAACATTTTTATATATTTATTGGCCATTTGTATTTCTTCTTTTGTGAAGACTCTATTCAGTTCAATTGCCCATTTTTTGAGTAGGCTATTTGTTTTTTTTTTTTTAGCATTAAGTATTTTAGGTTGTTAGTCTGCTATCAGAGGAGTAGCTTACAAAGATCTTTTTGGTTTCCTTTGCTGAACAGAAACTTTTTAATTTAGTGCCATCCCACTTCTTTTTTTTTTTTTTTGCGGTACCAGGGATTGAACCCAGGGACATTCTACCTCCGTGCTACACCCCCGGCCCTATTTTTTTTATACTTTATTTTTTTGAAACCGGGTCTCACGAAGTTGCGGAGGGCCTCACTAAATATAGAGATAGAAACAGAGACAGGGAGAGAGAGAGAGAGAGAGAGAGAAAGCTGAGGCTGGCCACGAACCCGGA
>PVJS01045108.1:0-16376 GCA_004027185.1 Glis glis
AAAAAAAAAAAAAAAAAAAAGAAACAGGGTCTCACTAAATTGCGGAGGGCCTCACTAAGTAGCTGAGGCTAGCCGTGAACCCGGATCCTCCAGTCTCAGCCTCCCAGGTACTGGGATTACAAGTGTGCACCACCACGCCCAGCACCCTGTAACTTTTAAGCACTGGTCTCAAAATAATTTTCTTTCGTAAGGAAATCAAGTAGATGATAATAAGCAAGGGGTGAACAGATTCTTGTTGAACACAGATACTATTACCAGAATTTTGTGTCATATAACTCATTCAGGAAGATATAGTTTTATAAAGCTAAAAAGTAAGAATAAGGATATTTTAAGGAGAGACTGATAAGGAGTTGGAGAAACAATTGAAATTCAGGAGTTTCATATTCAGCTTCATAATGAAAATTAAGATTTGAGTGAGTGAAGTGATTGCACGTTTTTCTTTTTAATTTCAAGATTAAATTAATTGAATGCCTAGAAATTACTGAAAACTTTACATGCTTGTATATAACTTAGATTTAATTTTCACTATTAATTTATCAATTCACATAAAGGAATTACACTATATCTTTGACAAATGCAATAAATATTAATAGTCATAATGGCAGCTAAGAGCCTCTAATGTAAAATATCATTATGAAATTCAGACAGGCCAGGTGTGGTTGCACATGCTTGTAATCTCAGTACTTGGGAGCTGAGACAGGAATATCAGGTTCACAGCCAGCCTCCTCAGTTTAGTGAGGCCCTTAACAACTTAGTGAGACCCTGTTTCAAAATAAAGAATAAAAAAATAGGGCTGGGGGTGTAGCTCAGAGGTAAAATGTCCCTGGGTTCAATCCCCAGTACCACACACACACAAAAATTTCAGACAGGACATCTAACTCTAAAAGGCATTAAGGCTGGGCATGGTGGCACATGCCTATAATACCAACTACTCAGAAGGCTGAGACAGATGGATCACAAGTTCAAGGTCAAGCCTGGGCAACTTAATGAGACTCTGTCTCAAAATAAAATTAAAAGGGTTGGAGATGTAGGATATAGCTCAGTACTGAGGATTGAAACCAGAATGCCCCAGGGTTCAATTTCCAGTAGTGCACAACAAAAACAGCAACAACAACAACAGAAGACCATATTGAGGGTTATTGTAGAATCATGAGTAGTGACTGTCAAATACAATCTCAGACTTTTTGTGAAGGAAACTGATTCTTTGTCCTTGTTTTGAAATTTAGGTATAGGAATTATAAAGGAATATATTTTCCACATGTTCAAATGATCCAAATATTTTAAGTATAAAAGTAAACATTTACTAATTTCTCAACAGCAATAGACTTCCTTATGTCTCATTTCTCAAATTTCCTTTCCACATACCAATTTTAAACTCTGGTACACCTTCTGTGAATGTTTTTTACAAGTGTGGTATGTGCCCTTTCATGTATTCCTCAGACTGGTGGTTCTCGCATTCCTCCACCCAGAGTCCTTGGGTCCCTTAAGAATTACAATATGATTAAAAGTACCCACAGGTGTCTTAAAAAGATGGAGATTGAATCATAGGAAGAACTTAATATATCCTTGAACATTATGGGGCTGTGCTGGGTTTTGCTCTGTAACAAACTCCCTCAACTCTTAGTGAATTAAAATCACCACCATTTATTTAGCTCACGGCGTGGAAGGTCAGTAATCTTCAACAGAGCTGATACAGGGCTCCCTCACGCATCTGAAGGGGCCTGCTGAGCAAGGTGGGGACTGGCCAACTATTGACTATAATGCCTGGCTTCCTTTCCTCATGGCTTCTCGTCCTCCAATAGGCTAGCCCAAGCTTCTTCAAGCAGTGGATCCTGGGTTCCAGCAGCAGCAATTGGAAGTAGGCCAAGTCTCTCAGGACCAAGCTCAGAATTCATACAAGGTTGCTTCTGCCATGTGCTATTGGCCAAAGCAAGTCACATGTCAGTCCATATTTAACTTCCTGATGGGAGGACAACCACAACTTAGTGAGACCCTGTTTCAAAAAAATATATATAGTGTAGCTCAGAGGTAGACTGCCCCAGTACCACCCCCCATGCACACAAAATATGTCTCTTTTTTCCCCCAATCCACCATAGTCCTCATTTCTTTTCTTTTTCCCATACTCTAGAAAGATGTCTTCACTATCAAATTAATGAATTAAGTCAGGCGTGGTGGTGCATGCCTGTAATCCCACTACTTGAGAGGCTGAGACAAGAAGATCACAGGTTCAAGACCAGCCTCAGCAACTTAGCAGGATCCTCAGCAACCTAGCAAGACCCTGTTTCAAAACAAAAAATAAAAAGGGCTGGGGGTGTATCTTGGAGGTAGAATGCCTCTGGGTTCAATCCCCAGAACACATACCCACATGAATTAATTTGAAAGCTTATTTTCAATTTTTTTCTTTAAAATAGTGCATTTTTCTAAGACATATGTCTTTATTTTCCTACTGGTTTCCCTTTTCTCTGAGGTTATATTTACATGGTGCTTTACCAATTACAAATTCCTTTCACCAAATAGATCATTTCATGTAATTCTCAAAATCATAGGTAGACAAAGCAAGAGTTTTAATTTCCAACTTATAATGAGGAAACTGTGACTCAAAATGGTTAAATTGGTTAAACTGGGTATTGGAGTTCATACAAACAGGCTCTGGGGACCAACTGTTAAATTTTTAGAAGTCTGGTGAGCCAGTTGTTAAACATCATTCTTAAAAATTCAATTTCATATATTAACAAGCAAATAAATTATATTTTAAAAGTGATACTCAAAACTTATCATTTCATAATTATTTTACATTTTACTATTATCTTGAGTTCATTTACACCTATTAAATCTATATGGTGAAGATGTCATATCATAGTGTACTACTTCCTGCACATCTTTTCCCAACTCCACATTCATCAACATCATGCTAGTAGCTTGAAATTGGCTATAGTTTCAAATAATTGAAATTATTTACATCATGAAAAGCAAGATTTGATTTATTGTTTTGTTGCTTGTTCAGACTTCTAATGTTAATAAATACAAACCTTAAAATGCATTGTGTCTATAGCTTTTGCATTGTGAATAGTATGATTGAAGAAATGTTCCTCCACTATTTAAATCTCATAATGTGTTTTAGTAAAGAAGTCATTTCATGGATGAACAAGAGAGGTTTCAACATGCATCTTCAACGCTTCACCTTTGTCTTACCCAGGAACATAAACGAAAATATTAATCAACATTCATGTTGGGATCACATTCAGAAAACCAGGTGCTGACATTTACTAGTCCAAATTCACATAGCTAATAAGTGTTGAAGTGGGGATACAAACTCAGACCCTGTGTCCCCACTCTCTTTTCTGAAACCCCGTGGTCTCTCCTGTCAAAGAGATGTGAGCGGAGAGATAGGACTACAGTTGTTGGTGGTAGACAAGTATCTAGTTCCTGTGATGCCTTGCTTCACCTTGGAAGATGGCCAAGGAGAGGCTTCAGGGATCCCCAAGAATGAGTGTTCTGACCGCAGAACTCAGTGAGCTCCACCTGCTGTGTTGTAGTCCCAAAGACATGTCCTCGAAGGCCCTATCAGGACCAGGAGATGACCAAAACACCCTAATCTTCATCCTCACATACCTCCTCCTGCCCACTCCTCACTAAAGTCTCCTATAAAAGAGGAGACATGAACCCCCAAATGTGTCTCTTTCACTCTGGAGAAGGCCCACATTCTCCCTTGAATGTGTATTTCTTGCTTTGTTTCTCTCATTCAGAACAGTCTAGGTTACCACCCAGTAAATCCATTATAATGGATTTATCTTCTGATGAGATTACATCCCTCATGACTTAATTATGTCAACTCTGAATAGCAATACATAAGCTCTAGGGGACATTTTATATCTAGCCATAACTGCATGCCAGTGTTAATTTGGACTATTGCCTCACAGCTGCTCCCCCTTTGAGCTGGAATAGAAGGGAGAGAATGGCAAAAGTCAGATTTGTTCCTTGAAAAAAAACCAAAAATGAAATAAGCAAACAAACAAAAAACTTTCCATTACTTCATCAGCCCTTTTTGGGTTATATTGCCATGCCAGCACCAATCATTAAAGGTGACTAGAGAGAGGGGTGTGGGAGGAACTGGGTCAACCAAACAACATCATGTGCCACGCTTATCTATTTCCTCCTGTTGTATCCTACAACTTAGTAAAAAAGGAGAGAGTGCTAATGATTCCTAACATGTTTAGACTATTCATGTGTGCAAGCATGATACAAAGTACATTATATTCATTATTTCATTTAAACAGAATAAAACCCCACCAATCATCGTTGCTATTATTATTAGCCTCATTTTAAAGTTGAGGAAAGGGAGAGGCTTGGACAGCATATGGTTGCACAGCTAATAAGTGGCAGGCTGCATGGTCAGCCCACTCTAAGGCCCATGGACTTCGTATTTATGATTTGGCCTCCCAGTTGTGAGAAAGAGAGTATGAAAAATTGGCTTAGAGATTGTTTTCCTCCTAAAAGCAAAATTATAAAATCTTTGCATGTTAATGCCCTCAGACCGCTCTGATACCAAAGCTCTAAAAAATAAACCTATAAGATGAGAGGCAAAGAAAAGAGAGAAAGGAACGGTCACAGAATGGAACACGGACTGGAAAAGAATTTCCAAGACAAAGGGCGGAGCCACAGAGATTTATTTAGGAAAGCAAGAAATACACATTCAAGGGAGGCCCTCTTCAGGGTGAGAGAGACACATTTGGGAGTGCACAGCTCTTCTTTTATAGGGGACTTTAGTGAGGGGTGGGCAGGAGGAGGTATGTGAGGGTGACATCAGTTTGGTTCAGGGTGTTTTGGTCGCCTCCCAGTTCCTCATGGGGCCTTCAAGGACATGTCTTTGGGACTGCACCCAGCAGGAGGAGCTCACTGGGGTCAGAACACTCATTCCATCTAACACTACTTAGAATGGCTCTCGGCCAACAGTGTAAAGAGTTCCTATTTCCCCACATCCTCGCCAGCATCTAGTTGTTTGTATTCTTGATGATTGCCATTCTAAGTGATGTTAGATGGAATCTCAGTGTGTAGTTTTGATTTGCATTTCACTGATTGCTAATAATGTTGAACCTTTATTTTTTTTGTGTGTGGTACTGGGGATTGAACCCAGGGGCATTCTACCTCTGAGCTATACCCCCAGCCCTATTTCTTATTCTTTATTTTGAAACAGGGTCTCTCTCAGTTGCGGAGAGCTTCACTAAGTAGCTGAGGCTGGCCACAAACCTGTGATCCTCCTGTCTCAGCCTCCCAAGTACTGAGATTACAAGCATGTGCCACCACGCCCAGCTTGAACCTTTTTAATATATTTATTGACCAACTGCATTTCTTCTTTTAAGAAGTGTGTATTCAGTTTGATTGCCCATTGTTCAATTGTTTAGTTTCTCAAGAAAACACCCTTTAATAATCAATAGTATATATTTCCTCACCAACTTTGATTACATAGTCAGGAAGTTAATAAAACGATAGAAAATATCAAGTACAAAGGTTTATAATTGAAGAAGTTTCCTGTGGAGAAAAAGGAATCTATTTTATTTCTAGCCCTGAATACATTCAAGAATGAGAAACTACATGACAGTCATTTAATCTGACAGGAAATTTAATCTGAGGAAATGATACCTAAAGAAAGAATGAACCATATTAACTGTCAGAAAGAAAAATAATTATAACTTATGTTGTCCACACCACTCAGAGTGGAACTATAGGTTTCAGCTATATGTTACTGAACTTCTAATGAAGGATTGCCTGGACACAGGAAATATGGGCTCATGACAGTTGATAAAGTCTTACCAAGAGTAACTAATTTGGGGACAGTTATCATTTTTTAAAAATGATGGTGAAAATGATAAGCAATATTCACTATAATTAATTAAGAAAACATGCTGTTCTTTCCTAGCTTCCTTCATTTAATTTACAGGGCAACATAGCATTTAGCAACAGGACTCCCTCTGCAACATTCATTTTCTGCATACAGTTATGTTTAGAAAACTGTTTTTCCTTTGCGAGTGCTTAATGTTTGGAGACTATGATGACATCAGGGCTTCCATGAGGCGGTGTTGTCTTAGTCTGTTCAGGCTGCTATAACAATATACCATAGGCCGGGTGGCTTATAAACAACAGAAATTTATTTCTCACAGTTTCTGAGGCTGCAAGATCCAAGGTCAAGGGCACCCGCAGATTCAGTGCCTGGCAAGGGCCTGCTTCCTGGGTCACAGACAACATCTTTTTGCTATGTCCTCATGGCAGAAGGAGTGAGAGGTCTGACTCCGGCCACTCTTAATAGGTATCCCACTCATGAGGATGGAGCCCTCCCAACCTCAAAAGGCATACCTCCTGACAGCATTGCCTTAGGGGTCAAGATTCCAGCATATGAACTTGAGGGAGATGTAAACATTCAGACTGTGGCAAGCATCTTTAATTTTTTTTGCACTTTTATTGGTGCACTGTAATCATACATCATAGTGAGGTTCAAAGTCATACAAGCAAACGTGCACACAGGTCTTGATGTGTTTCCCTTCAGGTCCCACCCTGCTCCCGTCCCTCCCTGTACCTAATAGTGAGGTTGGTAGTGATACCTTCATACATGGGCATAGCATAATTTGGACTGTTTCCTTCATCAGTTTTTCCTTTCCCTCTCCCCATCGCCCTCCCCCACCCCTTTCCACTATTCTACTGGTCATCTCCTCAATTATGTAAAGTCCTTTTTGTTTCCTATTTTCTCTCTAGCTTCTACATATGAAGGAAAAGATTTGACCCGTGACTTTCTGAGACTGGCTGACCTCATTCAGTATAATATCCCCTAGTTTCATCCATTTTCCTGCAAATGGCATAATTTTGTTCTTCATTATGGCTGAGTAAAATTCACAAGCATCTTAAACAACTCACAGTATAGTAAGATTAAATTCTTTCTCTTTTCAAAATATGATTTTTTTTCTACATAAAGAAATGAAAAGCTGGGCACAGTGGTGCATGCCTAATCCTAGCACTTGGGATGCTGAGACAGCAGAATCACAGGTTTGAGGCCAGCACATGGTAACTGAGCGAAACCTTCAGCAACTTAGTGAGATACTGTTTCAAAATAAAAAAAAAAATAGGTCTAGGAATGTAGCTCAGGGGTCGAATGCCCCTGGGTTCAATCCTCAGCATCGCAAAATAAAATAAAAGCATCTGGAAGCTTCTCCAAATGGGAAAGGCTTAAGAGAACCTGTCCCAGGTGTCTGGCTCTTTCAAGGGTGTTAAGGCCCTGAACATCCCAGACAGACCACTGAGTCAGGAGCTTCCAGAGGCACTGAACTGTGAGGAAACAGTTTAGTTTGGCAAACCCTACTTTGGTTTGCCGCACCAAGCCTGTCTGGTCCCCACTGGATCAAATATCCTTTTAGCCTTATTTCCGTCTCCCGGTGTCTGTGGCTTCAGCTTCCAGTCACCTCCATTCCTCTGCATTTGACTGGTATCCTATTTTCCATTCTCGCCCCTTATCAGGGTGATTTTCTTATTCCGTTGGTTTTTATTTCTTTTTCTCAGGCTTCTTGATCAGAACTGCTTCTCAGACCCCTCAGCCTCCCTTATGCGCCTTCCTCCTTCTACCGTCAATATTCTGGCTAGGAGTGGCTTGCTGATGGGGTTTCCTAAGTGCTCACTGTCCTCTGTTGAATTACCTGTGCTAGTATTTTCCAGGCATTGACCTCAAGTTCATTGATCTGCATTTTCAAGACCTACCCTTGGAAATCCAAGTGTTTTAGAACCATAGCAATGTTTTCCTACTTCTGGCACCTGAACTCTTTACCTGGGCCTGTAAGTTAACGCACACAGGCCCCGTGATCATATCTCTGAGAACCTTGGATACAATTCATGTGAACGGGGAATCTTAAAGACATTTAAAGATGCAGGTCAATGACGGCCTCACTTCAGCTGGTCTTTTCTGCCCTCTTAACAACATTTACTTCATGTGTCCCAGTTCAAGTAACATTTTTCTTGATGGAGAAATAAAAAGACAGTTGAGTTCTATCATTTCTCTACCATCTGTTAATATTACACCATCTGCCCTAGGCCATAGCCATATCTCTTTTCTGTTATTCTTGCTATGAACTTAAGAAAAAGATCACTCAAAACCCTCTAAAAATTATTGTTAGCATTTCTACAGGATTCAGCACATCCTACACTTCGATCTTTCTGATATTATTATTCTAAGTTTATGTCCATCTCACATCTTCATACTGGAAAATTTAGATCCTTTTAAAATCTATTGTGTGTTTCTCTTGCAAACATCTGTTAATCAAAATGCACAGAGGAAATAGCAGGAAACCCAAAAGAGGATCTGCTCTTCTAATTAGGTTATATGCCTGGCCAGTCTCAGAGCTTACCTCTTGAACATTATACACAGCATTACTTTCTCCAGACATTTCCATTATTTCCACTTAACCAAGAGTTCTTTATTGTAGGTTAACAGTAAATGTATATTAGAAGTGGTTCTTGTTGCTCCTTCAATCTTTTAAGATATATCATTAACAGTAACAGAATTATCCAGCGTGTTTCATTATTAGAATGAGGCTTTCCGAGCTGGGCGTGGTGGCGCATGCTTGTAATCCCAGTACTTGGGAGGCTGAGACTGGAGGATCCCGGTTCGTGGCCAGTCTCAGCTACTTAGTGAGGCCTCCGCAACTTAGTGAGACCCTGTTTTAAAATAAAGAATAAAAATAGGGCTGGGGGTGTAGCTCAGAGGTAGAATGCCCCTGGGTTCAATCCCCAGTACCGCAAAAAAAAAAAAAAAAAGAATGAGGCTTTCGGTAGTTGACTAGAATTGTGGACTCCTTCACTATTTCTCTCTCTCTCTCTCTCTCTCTCTCTCTCTCTTTCTCTCTCTCCCTCGTGTGTGTGTGTGTGTGTGTGTGTGTGTGTGTGTGTGTCAGAGAGAGAGAGAGAGAGGTCTTCTCCATCTATCCATCTAACTGGACACAGTGTATAATACTTATACTGCTTCAGTTTTCTTCCATTTTATCTTTCCTTTTTCACTTCAACCCTCCAATTTTTCAGCCTTTACAACCATAAATTTGTGCATGCTTCTATCTGGATTTTTTTTTGCCTCAGGTGCCACTCTCCCACATTGGGTGATAATTATAAAATCATCTGTACCTTCTAGTGTCAATATTTCAAATTTCTTTTCTCCATTCTCCATGATCACATAAACAACCAAGTCTATAATTATTCATCATTCCTCCTCTCCTTCTAGCCTCCTCTTTCTCTCTTCCCCTTTCTTCATCAAATGTTTGCTGAGTGCTTACTGCATGCCAAGCACAGGGAGTATAACCATGAAAGAAATTTATAGTCTTAGGAGCTTATAGATTTTAATCTCAAATGGAACTTTGATAGTATCTAATATACTTATTTACACAACTTAATCAGTAAGTATTATTGGTTGAGTTCCTGGCACATAAATAAAACCAGAACAGGAGGTAAAATAATCAGAGTGAAGTGGTGTAGTGAGGTACTAGATTACAGAAAGAAAATGGGCTTTGAGATCAGGTGGGTCTGGATTTAAAATCCTGCACCAAAGTACTTCGCCATTAGACTTAGGTAAGTTACCCCTAGTCTCCTCATCTGTAAAGGGGCAATTACCACTTTGTAGAATAGTTATGAGAACGTGTGTGTGTATGTGTGTGTGTGTGTGTGTGTGTGTGTGTGTATGTGTGTGTGTAATAGTGTATACATGTAGTGTAATGGTCTAATCTGGGAAAAGATTTTGGGTATAATATCCACAGGATTGACCAAAACATAGTTTACATCTTATCTATTTTTTTTTCTGGTACCGGGGATTGACCCCAGGGGCATTCTACCTCCGGGCGACACCCCCGGCCCTATTTTTTTTTTATACTTTATTTTGAAACCGGGTCTCACGAAGTGGTGGAGGGCCTCACTTAAGTAGCTGAGACTGGCCACGAACCCGGATTCTCCAGTCTCCGCCTCCCAAGTACTGGGATTACAAGCGTGCGCCACCACGCCCAGCCCTACATCTTATCTATAAAAAGAGAAACTTGTTTGTTTTCCCAAATTACAAATACATCATTCAACTGAATATTCCCCTTAAAATGATAGGTCACTTTTATTTCCATATATTGGTGCATGGATTTCTCAATCAATATCTCACAGGAGGAGTCATCTGCAAAGTTTATTGCACCATTGCCTATTGTTCTATAGTTTTGCCTAAAATATTTATTTTTGGAAGTATTTAATGATGTGTTGTCCTTTTACTTCATGGACAAGAATCATATATAGAAGAAAGTGATACAATCAAAATATTGATTTAAAGCTTTTAAAGCTCTCTCAGCGTCTTTATTAAAATCCCGCTACATGAATCAGTGTGGGCAGAAAGAACTTCCTGACATTACTGTGGTTTTTTAATTGGCATACAATGGAATGTTACTCTAGCCTTTCTCTGGTTGTCTCCCCTCCCACCCTCACACATACCAATATGTGCTTCATAATAGGGTTAGTTATCAGAAAACTGGTCACTTTTGCCTATCACCAAGCTGGACCCTGTGTCTGTAAAGGACATTCCTCCACTTCACACATCTGCAGGCCTACAAAGACGAGCCACTGCCATCCAGTAGTGGCACATCCATCCATTGTCATGTGCCCTACTCACTCCTTCCCACCTGCTCCCCCTTGACCTGGCCTGGTGTATTGGACAGGGTTCTCTAGATTAACAGAATACACAGAATGAGTATATTTGAAAAAAGGGATTTATCAGATGGGCTTACAGTTTGAAGCAATGTAGTCCCAGGTTCTGGCTGCACGTGGAGTCAGAGGAACCAGTAGCTGGTCGAACGGTCTAAGAGCTGGAGTCTTAGGATTGGAGCAACCACTAATTCAGTCCCAGTCCAAGACGTGAAGATCAGGAAGCTCTTCGGAGAAACGATGGTGAAGTTTCAGTTCCAAGAGCAGGAGGCCGAGAAGATCAAGAAGCTCTTCAGAGAAAGGCGAAGCCAGCGGCCGACGATCTCAGGCGAGAGCAGATGCGTTTTCCTCGGAAAGAGTCGCACGCACTCTATGCGGCTTCTCCCTCTTTTATCTAAGTCCGCACCTATCAGAATCCTGCTGCCTACATTCAGGGCAGGGCTTTCTCTTTAATCTGCTGTTACACACCCAAAATCACATAATCTTGGGTGTGTCATGATCAGGTCAAGTTGACAACCTAGACTGACTATCACACCTGGTTTCTGGCTCCTGCCTCCATCAATTGTGTGTGATTGCACCCCTGACCTTGAGACTTTCTGGTTCATACGTTGATTCTTCCTCAGAGACTTTGGCTTGCATCTATACTAATAGCTTTCCTCAGCTGGGGTTTTCTCAATAATAAACCCACACCATTTGGAAATTAAGTCACTCAAAAAAATCTGTTTAATGAGCTAATATGTGTCAAGCACCCTACCTTGAGATCCAGTTCTTGAGCTTGTCCCTTATTCCCCCAAAGAGACTTAGAGGATGTTTTTCTCAGCCCCATCCTTCCGTAGTTACTATGGCTTCCACTTGTCATTCAGTCACCGTCAGCTTTTGAGCCAACCCTGATCATTAGGAGATGTGGCATTAATGATAAATTGAATCTATACTTGGTTTTTTGACTGTGGTTCTGGTATCTAATATATTGGAATGAACCTATTACATTGCAGCTCTCTATTACTTAATGCTGTATTGCCTGATCCATAGTAAGGGTCTATGCCTCAGTTTTCTCAACTAGCATCCTAGTCTCAGTCCCAGGTCTGGGATGTGCTTAAGTCAATCCACTTTTGGGGACTCTGACTTACCCAGCTCTTGCTGGGATAGCTCCACCATTACAACCAGAACCAACTGTTCTTAGACACTCACACAGGGTCTTATTCTAAGCCTAACTGAACCATTTGACCAGTTTTGAGCATTGCCTATTGTTGGTCCCATCTACCAGACTGGATCTCATGCAACATCCTTTAGAACCCAAACACTCAACGTGGGGCTTTTTCAGTGTGCTTTTTCAGTGTGCTACAGCTTCTTGAGGCCTCTCCACTCTCCCTCTCATGCCCATCCTGTTGAGGTTTCTTCTGGATCCCCACTTCGCCATGTTGCTCAGTCACAGCATGTGACAAGCCTGCCTGTCTGAATTATGGCACATGCCAATATAAAGATAAACATGTAACTTGTCGTCAAACCAGGACAGTTTTGAAAGTAAAATTGGGTCTCATTAACAATGATACCAGGGCAACAGTTATCAACATGAATTGTCTGTCCTAGGCAAACCAGATGACCCTTGCTATAACAAAAATGATGCGAAAAGTACATGTGAGTATCTTTTCTGAGTTTTACCATCAAAAAATAGCTTTTCCAGCCAATGGACCTATGGATCTTCATACCCTCAATAACATGTTTGCTTATCCACTTGATTATATTATATTAATGTTCTTGTGTACTTTGTCACAAAGGCAATTCCTATTTCAATGTAATTTAGGGCCAGTTAAAAGGGAAATCATTTTGTTTTCTCCATTGCTTGAGGCCACTTCTCTTTAGCAATGGTTTGGAAACAAAATCAATGCTGTATGTAATAAAAAAGCATTGTCCACGGTCTACTGTAATCACTTCTGAAGTATGTATTTTATTTGAAAAATCTTCCATTTTTTCCCTTATGACACAAACTATTGCACTCCATATACAAATAAGTGAGGCCCACCCATGCACACTCCCATGAGCTCTTGGGATGCGCTGGCTAATGTTCTGTTAAGTTGATGAGATGCAGGTCCTGTCTTATTCAGACTTCTACCAATATTATTGTCTTGGTGAAGAAAAGAAACTAGTGACATTTAAATCATGACTAGTGAAATCTCTATTCATATATCTTGAGTGTTTGACATCGATTGTCTCCCTTTATTGTCAAAACAAACCTATGAGGTAGGTGTAATTAGCATCTACTTTACATAAAAAGAAACTGAGATTCAGAAAGATGAAGCAATTTTGTTCAAGGTCACCCACCTAGTGAGTGATAGAGCTAGCATATGGCCTCTGGTAATCTGGCTTGCAAGTCTATATTCCCATCCATTGGGCTAAACTGACAAGTGCCATAGAAATAAAGAGAAGGTACAGTTCTTGCCCCACAAGAAGCATACACAGTACAGAGATGCACAGGGTATATGAAAACCAAATGGGCAAATTATTGTAAAACAATATTACAATTGCTGTAAGAAAACTAAGTAATGCCTTCTGGAGAGGCACCAGGGAGGGGGATTCCACTCTTCCTAGGAGAGTTTACCCTCTGCATGTTACTGAAAGTAACATCTGAACTGGCCACAAGCAGTAATTGGGACTGTTGGATACAGAAGGGAGGGCATCCCATATTAACAGAGCCGTGAGCTGATGGGTAAGGGTTCAGAAGGAAACTCGGTGGATATGGAGAAAGAAGAGGATGGGCCTGGAAAGGTGCAAAGCCTCCTGTAATGAGGTATCTTTGAAGGCATGTAGCCAGAAAGTTATATGACCAGATTTCTATCGTAGGAAGAAAATAATTATGGCAGTATGTAACCCTGATTTTAAGAGGAAGAAAGGAAAAGCCAGTGGCTAATTTGAAGAGATTTATAATTTGAGCCACATATAATGAAAGCCTAAACTAAGATTATCAAATTGGGAATGGGAACTTGAGATGGGAAGGGTATCGAAAAAAGACTTCACAATTAATAGGCTATAGGAGGAAGGGGTGAGATCCTAGGATAGAGCCAAGAGAAAGTCTGAGGACCGAGCTTACAATCTTAGAGAATATTAGCACTTAAGGGGAGGTCAGTGAAAGATATAGAAAGGAATGGTTCAAGATTTTCTAGCAGAGGATGAACAAATGAAATCCTCATTTATTTTAAAAATAAGTTTCCCAGAACTACTACATGCTATTAAGATGTATGGTGAAAATAGTTTCTTCTTCCTAGACTAAAAGCATTTTCTTCTACATAGTAAAATGCAAATATATTATTTTCCAAGGAAACAAATAAAGGATATATAAATAAAAATGCACCATGGAGGTTAAGCAAGTGCCTTAGTCTAAATTCATTAAATGGTCACTCACTCATCTCATAAGAAATGGAATTGAGAAGTATGGTCTAGATTTTACAGGCTGTGGTATAGTGCCCCTCCAAATCTGTACTGATGTATTTTATTTGAAAAAGCTTCCTTTTTCTTCTAGTGACAATATTCTGTTGTGTTCCAAATACTAACTGAAGTCCATCCAAGCACTCTCCTGTGAATTCTTGGGATGTGCTGATGTTCTTCTGTCAAAATGAGACATGGACTCTGCCTTATTGAGCCTTTTGCTAAAGAAGCAAATATATTCAGAGACATTTGTCAGATGTTATCATGGCTAGCATCTTTGCTGGAGAAGAAGAAATAGTAATCTCAACTAGATCACAAACTTATACTTTCTATTTTTTCTTTTTCTTTTTCTTTTGAGAGAAAGAGAAGAGAGGAGAGAGGAGAGAGGAGAGAAGAGAGAGAGACTAGGGACTGAAACTAAGGGCTTTCTACCCAACCCCCTTTTTTATACTTTTTTCAGCATGTAAGTTGCTGAGGCTAGCCTTGAAACTGTGCTTCTCCTGACTCAACCTCCCAAGTATTAGGATTGCAGGCGTGTGTCACCATGCCCGGCTTATACTTTCAAGATTATAATTTTTAAAGATGTATATGGCCAAGACATACCATTGCAAGCCCACATATGGAGAGGAGGCAGAATCCCCCTGCCCATTTTAATCAGTTTGTCCCTTTAAGAAAAGGCCATAACAGATAGCAGGGAATTAAAGAACCTTCACATTCTCACAAATTTTGTTGTCATTATTGCTGTTATCAGAGAGAAATAACATACTTCTTGGTGAATATATCCAGACAGCATGCACAATGCTAGGTATACAGGTCCTGGAAAATGACTGTCTATGCTTAAATCACAGACCAGCTACTGAATAGACATGTAACCTTGAGCAAGTAAGTTACTTAACATCTTTGGGGTATCAGTTTCCTCATCTGTAAAATAACTGTAATAATTGTACGCATCAGGAGATTGTTGAGAAGAGCAAATGAACTAATAGTAATAAAGTGCTATATTGGTGTGTCTGGCACAGTAAGTATTTAATAAATATTAGACATTGTTAATATCAAACATATCCAACAAAGAGGGCAAACCCTTGGCATGTGTATTTCCATATCTTGTACCAAGAGCACATTAGACATCGTCTCAGAAAACTTTTAAACTAAAGAATCCTTCTTAATATAGTGCCCCAACCAGCCACTAACATTGACTCAAAAGAAACCTGTGTCACAAGGAATGGAAATACTAGCAACAATGCTAACTCAAGAGCACATCCTAAAATAGACTGTAAGAAAATAGTACTTAAAAGCCAGTATGGTGGCACAGGCCTGTAATCCCAGGTACTTGGTAGGCTGAGGCAGGTGAATTGAAAGTTCAAGGCCATCCTGGGCAATGTAGCGAGACCCTGTCTCAAAATAAAAACTAAAATAGTTCAAATTATGCTATATTCATGTATGAAGGTATCAATACCAGTCTCACTATTTATGTAAGGGGGAGGGGTGGGTGGGTGGGACCTGAAGGGAAACACACCAGGACATGTGTGCATGTTTGTTTGTATGACTTTGAACCTCACTATGATGTATGATTACAATGCAGCAATAAAAGTATGAGCATGGTGGCTTATGCCTATAATTCCTGTACTTGGGAGGCTGAGACAGGATGATTACACGTTTGAGGACAGCCTCAGCAACATAGTGAGTCTCTCAGCAACCTAGCAAGACTCTGTTTCAAAAAAATAAATAAAAAATATAAAAGGGCTGGGGGATGTAGCTCAGAAAGAGAATGTCTCTGGGTTCAATCCCTAGTAACACCAAAAAAAAAAAAGAAAGAAAATCTGGGAGCCCGGCATGGTGGTGCATGCCTGTAATCCCAGTACTTGGGAGGCTGAGACAGGAGGATAGCAGGTTTGAGGACGACCTCAGCAACATAGTGAGACTCCCAGCAAGCTAGTGAGACCCTATTTAAAAACAAAAAATAAAGCCGGGCGTGGTGGCGCATGCTTGTAATCCCAGTACTTTGGGAGGCGGAGACCAGAGGATCTAGGTTCGCAGCCAGCCTTAGCGCGCATGCGCGCGCGCGATCGATCAATCGATCGATCTATCTCTCTCCCTCTCTCTCTCTGTCTCTCTGTCTCTCTCTCTCTACCTAGTGAGGCCCTCCGCAAGTTCGTGAGACCCGGCTTCAAAAATAAAGCATTAAAAAATAGGGCCGGGGCGTAGCGCGGAGGTAGAACGTCCCTGCGCTCAATCCCCGGTACCGCAAAAAAAAAAAAAAA
>PVJS01045109.1:0-16374 GCA_004027185.1 Glis glis
TTCAACCTATAATTCTAGTAGAATATAGTAAGTTACATAAGAAGTACTTATGCAGAGAAAATTATAAGCCACAAATGTCTATATGCATCAGGTCAGTCCTTAGTCCAACACTATAATGGTGTCCCAGCCTCATACTTAGTAAAGATGAAGAAATGGATAAATGAATAAGCAAATGCATGAAAGAATTTCAAATCAACATTCTTCAGAATATTTCCTTCTAATATTTTTTAGGCTTTATTCTCCAAAAGCTTGTCTATACAAAAGTTTAATTTCCACCATCATGGTGAACACTTGTGTACAGTCATCATACCTACAATTAGGGGTCAAATTGTGTCCCCCCAAAAATTCACATGTAGAAGCCCTAATCCCCAGTACTTCAGAAAGTAACCATATTTGGAGACTGGGAATTTAAAGAGTTCACTGAGTTAAGGTGAGGCCATTAGGATGGGTTTTAGTACACTCTTACTGGTGTCCTTATAAGAAGAGGAAACATGGATACACAAAGACACCAGAGATGTGAGTGCACAGAGGAAAGACCACGTGGAGATGCAGCAAGAAGGCCACTATCTGAAAACCAAGGGGCAGGGCATCAAAAGAAACAAATCCTATGCATACCTTGGTGTTGGACTTCTAGCATCCAGAACTGTGATAAAAAAAATTCCTTTTGTTTAAGTCACCCGATCTGTGGTATTTTATCATGGCAGCCCTAGCTAATACTCCTTCTGTTTCTATGAGTGGATTAAAAGGATATATTATTCTTCCATGCCCATAGTTAATTGAAACAAGGATGATATATGAGATGAATCATGCATCAAAAGAGTCATAAAAATTCCAGTTTACCTTGCATTACTTTTCTTTACTGACTTGGAAGACTAGGATCCTCTTATATCAATACTACGCTCTACAGACCTATATTATCCACCATTATTGCCTCAATTTCTGAGGGCATACTAGATAGTTCAGATTTAAAATCAGTAGGCTTGCTTTAAATTTTAAAAACTGAAGCTAACATTTGAATAAGAGACATTTTAGTTGACATGTTATCTTTAAAAATACATTGATAATGTGATGAACTTATTAATGTTGTATTAATATTTTGACACCACTATTAATAATTTAACAGAATTTTCCATCATTCTTTTACTTTAAACATCTAGTTGAGATTTGTGATCTAAGAGAATATTGTTAGAGTACCAAAACTCTAGTCCTAGCTATGCTATTAATAAGCTTTATGAGCTGGAGCTGGTAGCGCACACCTGTAGTCTCAGTACTTGGGAGGCTGAGGCAGGAGGATCACAGGTTCAAAGCCAGCCTCAGCAACTTAGCAAGGCTTTCAGCAACTTAGCGAGACCTGTTTCCATATAAAAAATAAAATAGGGCTGGGGGTGCACCTCAAAGGTAGAATATCCCTGGTTTCAATTCCCAGCACCACAATGAATGAATGAATGAATGAATGAATGAATAAAATAAGCACTATGATTCTAGCCAAATCAATTAGCTCTTCAGAATCTCTATTCCCTAGAGATTGGTGGCGTGGTGGCGCACGCTTGTAATCCCAGTACTTTGGGAGGCGGAGACTGGAGGATCCGGGTTCACAGCCAGCCTCAGCGCTCGCTCTCTCTCTCTCTCTCTCTCTCTCTCTCTCCTTAGTGAGGCCTTCCGCAACTTTGTGAGACCTGGTTTCAAAATAAAGTATAAAAAATAGGGCTTGGGGTGTAGCGCAGAGGTAGAACGCCCCTGGGTTCAATCCCCGGTACCACAAAAAAAAAAGAATCTCTATTTCCTCATCTATACAATGGAGATTTTAAAAATAATTTATACATCATTGGGTGATTTAAAGACTAAAAGAAATTGGTACATGTGAAAATATTTTGAATGTATAAATTATAAAGGAAAACACCAGAAATTTTTCTATCTAAGGAAGAGACTATGATAGGATATATTTCTTGATTTGACTATAAGCTTAAGCAAAAATGTCTTCATTTAAAAACCTCTCTAAGCTGGGTGTGGTGGTGCACACCTGTAATCTCAGTACTTGGGAGGCTAGACAGGAGGATTGCAGGTTTGAGACCAGCCTCAGCAATTTAGTGAGGCCCTCCTCATCTAAGCAAGATCGTTTCAAAATAAATAAATAAATAAAAATAAAATGGGTGTGGGGGTGTAGCTCAGAAGTAGAATGCCCTGAGTTCAATCCCCAGTACCAAAAAAAAGAAAAAAACTTCCATAAAGTAAAGTAAATCATAAATGATGACAATAAAAGAAACGAAAGGTATTATAGACTCTATGCAAACAATAAGCATCACAATATATGTTAAGATTATTTACAAAATAGGAAGAATACATGCTTTAGAGAATACACAAAAACATTTGGAGAATTACTTTCAAGGAATTAGAAATGCACATATACAAAGTATTATATAAAAGCATATTGAGGCCACAGCTTATTATAAATAATTAAACACTTTAATGATTTTCTTAAACATATTATGAAATATCATTTAAAATGCACTAGTGCCATTAAAGCATGATTTAGAAAAAATTTAGTAATTTAGCAATATGCTCCCTTTATGATACAATGACATTGTCTGATCCCAAGTGTATGTGTATAGCTGTGCATTAACAAAAACAAGTCAGAATACTTTAAATGTATAAGCCAGAATATAACTACTGATTTTGTCTGGTAGGCAAAGTTGTGGACAACTTTTATATTTTAAATTTACTATTTTATAGTTCCTTTTCTTAGTTTCAGTTACAAACACAGTCTGGAATAAGAAATGGAAAATTCCAAAAATAAGCAATTCATAAGTTTTAGATAATATTTAACATAGCATATCATTGTATTTGTTGTATTTTATTATCATTTATTTTGTTAGTATATTTATATGCCTAATTTATAAATTAAATTTTATATTATATTTTATAATGTATGTTTATATAGGAAAGAACATACTATATATATCCACAATTTCAGGCACCCACTGAGGGTCTTATATCTCCTGCAATCAGGGAGGGACTACTGTCATTTTAGTTTTAAATTGCAATTAATTTTGATGGATAATACATTAATATATATGCATACTACAATATCTAAAAGATCACAAAGATTTTATATAAAAATTAAGACTCCTTCTACTACTACTTCCCCATCACCCAGGTCCCTTCCAGTAGCTCATTCCTGTTATATTGTTAACACTCTGTGTGTGTGTGTGTGTGTGTGTGTGTGTGTGTGTGTATGTGTGTATGTGTATGTGTGTGTGTGTTATTAGAAAAAATAAATAACTGTGGCGTAATCTCAAGCACACTAAAATGTGAAAGCCCACAAAATGTTTGGAATGCTATTTATTACTATTTTTAGTACTGTTTTTAGTGTTACATAGCCATAAGATTTAAACTAGCTAACTAAATAAAAAGTTAAGACAGTCAGGCATGGTGGCACACCCCTGTAATCCAGTACTTGGGAGGCTGAGACAGGAGGATCTTAGGTTCCAGCACAGCCTCAGCTACTTAGTGAGGTCCTCAGCAACCTGGTGAGACCCTGTTTCAAAATAAAAAATAAAAAAGGCTGGGGATACAGCTTGGAGGTAGAATGCCCCTGGGATGAACGCCCAGAACCAAAAATAAATAAATGAATAAATAAATAAAAGATAAGACAGTTTATAACTTAGGACTTAGAGGAGAGGCTCCATGAAGTACACTTCTGTATCTTCAGCAATTCTCTTAGTGCCAGGAAATAGTAGATGATATTTTTAAGTATTTATCTTGAATATGCAGAAATGAATAAAGATAGAACACTTAAGCTCTGTAGCCTTTAGCTACAAAGCCAGTACCAGGGGTATAACAGTTGCTAATGGTGTAAGGTGAGCTCTAGGATGAAATCCTAAAGCTGATGATAAAAAAAACAAAAATACATAGCCTTCGTTTAACACAAAAAAATGGAGAAGAAGAATCAAAAAGTTGCTTTATTCTTTTTGAAAAAAAGCCGTGTACTGATTTGAGAATTTCAAAATATGAGAGAAAATAATCCATTACAATAGAAACTTTAATAAAATAGGTAAAATTTCAATGAAATTCTCAAAAATTAGAATGCAGGAAATGGAGTTGGATGATTTCCAAGGATCCATATTCATCAACCACATTCAGACACAATCTCTATATATCTATATCTATATCTATATATCTATGCATGCACCTGTGTGTGGGGGGTGGGTGTAAATGAGGCTTCAATTTATTGGCAAATATTTGCAAATTTAACAATGGAGCCAAATATAAGAATTAGAAGAGTCAACATTTTGTGTGTTACCCTCGGTTCCTGTACTTTCTTCATGGGTTATATGTTTTTTTCTTGTCTTCTTTTGTTTAGTTTGGTACTGGGAATTGAACTCCGAGGCATTCTACCTCCAAGCTACACCCCCAGCCTGATTTTTTATTTCTTATGTAGAAACAGGGTCTGACTAGATTGCTGGGAGCCTCACTAATTTGTTGAGGCTGGCTTTGAACCTGAAATCCTCCTGTCTCAGCCTCCCAAGTACTAAGATTACAAGCATGAGCCACCACGCCTGGTTTCTTTTCTTCTTTTAGTAAACAGATTGTTTGGTGCTAAATTTGGGAATAAGATCCAAGATGGATCAACCAGAATATTCCCTCTGTATTTTTCAATCTTCAGCAGTTGGGGCATACATTTCCAATTTAATACAGCTCTCAAGTAGTTGAGTGAATAAACAAAGCTTTCTTTTAAGTTTCATCGTTGACTTGACTAAAGAAGTAACCTCAGCTTTCCTGGGCATTAATTTTTGTATCTCTGATGGAGAGATAGTATTTTGAAGATGATTTATAAAAATATCAAGGGAATATTATCTTTCAAGAACCAAAGAATTCATATAGAATCTCTAAAAACAATGAAAAATGTTGAGAAAAGTCATGAAGATAGAGTACTTTGAATTTAATCTCTGCCTCTTTTTTTGTTGTTGTTTTTGCCTTTTGTATATCCCATACAACTGGACTCCCATACGATCTCTTATATCTGTGCTGTGGGTATTTCTCTATATCATTTACAGTTTTAAGAGTTTAAATCCTTCTCTGCCTGTATTGTTAGAGAAAGGGCAACCTAGTAATCTGACATGCAGTGTCTGTTCATAGTGGTATTCTCCTACGGTTTGCTAGATTTCCTAAATCGGATAGAAGGACAAAGACTCTAAAGCTCATCCAGATGTGGTTTTATAATGATGTCACTAAGCTTTACTCCATAATTGAGGCTCCAAAAAATATACAATTTTAGGCTTAAAATCTACAACAAGGTTAATGGAAATCTGCACCAAGGGTAAATACTTTAGCAGATTGTGTCATCAGGAAATATTTAAACACTATTTAAAAGGATTTAAAATAAGCAGATTTTGTTTTACACTGACTAATAGAGGGAAATATAATACAATAGAGCTGTTAACAAATAAACATAATGCTTTTCTCTCCTCTCCTCATCCTTCTGCCATCTGTATGGTTAAGTCCAATTAGCTTCTTGCGTTTAAAGTTCTAAACGCACTTGTCCTTTTACCCACTGAATGAAGCTGATGGCTACAAGCATTGGGTCATGACTATGTGGGAATAATGTTATGTTTGAACTAATTTTTTCCCTGTCACATTGATTAGTGCATGCTATTTCCTTACCAAAACTCCTTCAATGGCTCTTCTCCACTGTCTCATTATAAGGTTCAGATGTTCAACACCTCCTACCACCTTTGAATTTTGACTCCCTGCTTGCTTCTCACTACTTACCACTCACCCAGGGTGTCCAGTCACATTCAAGTTGCCCTATTTAATTTTTATGAAATGCACATTTATAGTATTGTGTCTGTTGACCCTTCTGCCCTGGTCCTTTGTCTGGCCAACACCTCTGTTTTGAAATGCTACTCTAAATCCCACAAAGACTTGCTTGCTCTGTGACACTTTATCTCCCAGAATGGATTGAACATCTCTTTCTTGTTCTCACTTCTATTACAGAACTTACCTCAGACTGGGTGCTATTATACTTGGTATTACACATTTGTAACTAAACAATTGAACTTGGAAGGGTTTGAGGGGAGATGACACTATCGTAGTCATACATGTAACTTCTTTTTTATTTTTTATTTTTTTGTGGTACCAAGGATTGAACCCAGGGGCGTTCTACCTCTGCACTACACCCCCGGCCCTATTTTTTTATACTTTATTTTGAAACCAGGTCTCACGAAGTTGCGGAGGGCCTCACTAGGTAGAGAGAGAGAGAAACAGGGAGAGAGAGAGAGAGAGAGAGAGAGAGAGAGAGCGCTCTCCAGTCTCCGCCTCCCAAAGTACTGGGATTACAAGCGTGCACCACCACGCCCGGCCCATAGATGTAACTTCTAACCTCCAATGTACATACCAGATTCTCAACAAATATTTCCTGGATTAAACTGAATATGTAGTTTAGATACATGCTTGAAGGGGATGTTTATGATATAACAAAAATTTTATTATTTATTTCTACATCTAATAGCATTTGGTTGTTGGTCATTTACTATTTTTGCAAAAGAGTTGCAAGCAATATGCTAATCATATATATATATATATATGACATATATACACATAATTATCACATTAAACCCCTGAAGTAGTTACTGCCATTACCATTCTAGCAGTAAAACAAGGCTTAGCAAAGTATATAGTCAATAAAAGCGCCACTTGAGTGATTCTGCCTCTTTTGAAAACAATTTTATTGGTGCATTGTAATTACACATCATAGTGAGATTCAAAGTGATACAAACATACATGCACCCATCACTTGGCGTATTTCCATCTGAATCTCATCTTGCTTCCCCCTTCTCCCTCCCTCTAGATGTTAGTGAGATTGGTAATAAACCTTCATATATGGACATAACAGTATTTGAATGATTTCCTTTCTTAATTCTAATTTTTCCCCTACCCTTCATTATTCTACTGGTCTCTCTCTTCATTATAGGAGGTCTCTTTGGTTTCCTATTTTCTCTCTAACTTCCACACAGTGAGAAAACATATGACCCTTGAATATAAACAACACAAAAAACTTCACACTAAAAAATCCCAATCAAAAATGGGCAATTGAACTAAATAGACACTTCTCAAAAGAAGAAATAAAAATTGCCAACAAATATATGAAAAAATGTTCAACATCATCAGCAGTGAGGAAAATGCAAATCAAAACCTACACTGAGATTCCATCTAACTCCAGTAAAAATGGCAATTGTTAAGAAGGCAAACAATTATGAGTTCTGGCAAGGATTTAGGGAAATAGAAACTCTTATACACTGTTGGTGGGATAGTAAATTAGAACAACAACTATGGAGATCAGTGTGGAGGTTCCTCAAAAGACTATGAATGAAACCACCATATGATTCAGATATACCACTTCTCAGTATCTTTCCAAAACAATTAAAGTTAGAATACTATAGTGATACATGCATACCCATGTTTATAGCAGTACAATTGAGAATAGCCAGATTATGGAACTAGGCTAGGTGTCCATTGGTCAGAGGAAACAGAAACAGAAAAGAACTTGTTGGATTTAAAAAACAAACAGAAATAGAAAGAAAATAAGTACAACATTGTAGAAATAAATGGAATGGGAAGAATGATAGAAGACCAAGGAAGTAGAGAAGACCCAGTTAATAAGTACTATAGGCCAACATAAGGAGTATGGATTTTAAGATTGGATGTGAGGGATGAAGGAGAAGGGGCCCAAGATTAAATCCAGGTTTTCATTTCAGGCAAAAGAAAGATTTGTGTTAACTGTTTCCTAAGATGAGAAATTTAGGAAGAATAACAAATTGATGGATTGTGGAAGATAAAACAAATTCAGTTTGGGGAGTTAAAGTGAAACTATCTGGAGTAAGAGTGCCCAATATGCATTTAGAAAAGCTTTCATGGCTTAGAAAAAAAAAGTCTGAGTTGAAGATAAAGATTACTGAGTCAATATATAGATATTGCATGGAGACCACACCAGAGCTAGGGAAATAACAGGAAAATTGTGTGTGTGTGTGGGGGGGGTATGGTGTCACAGACACCAAGAGAAGAATGCTCCAAGATCATGAATTATAGGGACCATGAATTATACAGACTCCACATTGTCCCTGAATTGGAGACAACAACTGTGACAGCTTGGGTCAGTTTTAATTAAGGGTTGAAGTACTGTGGAGCCAATGGAAACATTTGAAGGTGAATTTTGTTCTCCTCAAGACATATAGTAGTCCTAAGCCCCTGTACATGTGAATGTGACCTCAGTTGGAATAGGGTCTTTGCAGATGTCAACAAGTTAAAGTGAGGCATACTAGATGAGGGTAAGCTGTATATATCCAATACGACTGCTCTGCTTTTAGGAAGAGAGAAATCTGGACACAGGCAGAATGTCATGTAAAGACAGGAGCAGAGATCAGAGTGATGCAGCTGCAAGCCGAGGAATGCCACAGAGTGCCACTAACTACCGGAACCTGGAAGAGGCAGGGAAAGATTCTCCCTTGTAGTTTTCAGAGGATGGATAGCCCTGCTGAGAATATGATTTTGAGCTCCTATCATCCAGAATGTTGAGAGGATACATTTCAGTTTTGTTAAGGCATCCCTTTGTAGACATTTTGTTACATCAGCACTAGGAAACTAATACTTACTTAGGGAGCCAATGGAAATGAGGAATGGGATTGTGAAGATGTGAAAGAGGAGGCTGGGAGCATGAGTGGGATGTGGGATTCAGAAAAGATACATTTGTGTCATGTTTGCCTCTCCACCCCCAACCACATGTAGGAGACTGGAGCCTAACCAAGTGTTAATGGAAGGAGCTAGTGCACAAGCAAAGGTGAAGACACAGGGAAGGTAAGGCTATGGGACAAGGAACCCCAGAGATTGCCAGCAAATCACTGGAAACCAGAAGAGAGGTATGACAAGTATTCTGCTCACAGTCCTCAGAAATAACCCAAGCTGCCCACACCTTGATCTAGGATTTCTAGCCTCCAGAAATGTGAGACATTTTTTTTTTTCCTGCGGTACTGGGGATTGAACCTAAAGGTGCTCTACTTCTTAGTTACATCCCCAGACCCATTTTATTTATTTTTATTTATTTATTTATTTATTTATTTATTTATTTATTTATTTTGTGGTACCGGGGATTGAACGCAGGGGCGTTCTACCTCCGCGCTACGCCCCCGGCCCTATTTTTTTTTTATACTTTATTTTGAAACCGGGTCTCACAAAGTTGCGGAGGGCCTCACTAAGGGGAGGGAGGGAGAGAGAGAGAGAGAGAGCTGAGGCTGGCCACGAACCCGGATCCTCTGGTCTCCGCCTCCCAAAGTACTGGGATTACAAGCGTGCGCCACCACGCCTGGATATTTTTTATTTTGAAACAAAATCTCACTAAGTTATCAAGGGTTGGACTCTAACTTGTACTCCTCCTGTCTGAGCCTCCCAACTACTGGATTACAGGCATGTGCCATCATGCCTGGCTGAGACAACAAATTTTTGCTGTCTGAGACAAGTAGCTTGTGATCCTATGTTATGGCAGCCCTAGCAAACTAATACAAGTAGTTTTATATATATATATATTTGCTACATACTAGGTGATTAAATGAACATTTCTAGGAAGCTACAGGAACAGCCTACCTCATTAAAACTGTTTGCCAAGTTTAGCATATTAATTATACCTGAATTATGCATCAGTATTTGTTGTTTACTCTAAAATATTAATTTACTGATTCTCAGTGTTTTCCAATTTAATTCATTTCAATTCAATTCAATGAAAGTTTGTGACATGCTAACTGTGTACTTCTTCCTCTATGGTACATATTATACAGTAGAGATCATAAAAATAAGAAATGATATAATAATTGTACTTACAACTCTCATATTCTTATTTTGAGTCAAGATATACTCTCTTTAAGAATATATTCAAGTGACAAATGTGTAGAAAGTTATATGGAAGAGTTTGTGAATTAAAAGAAGATGTGGGGATTGAGGGAAATCATTAAATATGTGTAACACTTGTGTGGTAGTAGATAGTGTTAGAGGTATGAATAATGAGTTAGGTGATCAACCTGATTAAATATCAAAGTAAAGATTAGGGACAGTTAGAAGGTAAGTATTAATGGGCAAATGCAGATAGTTCCCAAAAATATCCTTCCTCCATAACAATTTTATCTCATACATTATAATTGGGAAAAGTGCCATTTTTTAAAAATTTGTGATGTCTAAATTGTAGAGACTTTTAAAATGGAAAAGACTTCCTCAAGAAAAAGAAAACACTAGGATGCCATTAGTGAGAGATAAATACTCTTAATACTTTAATGCCTATGTCTGTATATACAAATGTATATGTATGCATACACATCCATATATGTGTACATATGCATACACACATTTTACTAAAATAGACTCATGTACATTCTATATGCTAAAATGTTTAATACATTTCCTCATTGAATATTCACATATAGCCATGTAAACTATATGGTCACACAATATTTCATTCTCAGACATTTAGAATGATCGGTTTGAATTTTTTTCTGGTATGCACAGGCCAGTGATTTAATGTGCTGAATTTTTTAATTGCATAGATGAAACATTTCTCTAATCATTTCCCAGATTTGACTTGGAGATGTGGGAGATGTTTTATTTTATAAATCTCCAATGGCTTTCTGGAAAGTAGGAATTTAACCACTGGTCTTGTCTTAGCAACTGCCTGGGGTCGGGGTGGGTGGTCATAGGGTTGAGGATATAGATGCCACAATAAAAAAAGACAGTTTCACTGACTTCCTCTCCCTCCCATGTTCTCCAAAAGAAGCCACTGGAAAAGGAGACACATAATTTGACTCCACTCATATTAAGTGCAAGGATAGCACAATGGATCTATGCTGTTAACAGTCAAGATTTCAGGGTACAAAACCTGGGGCTGCCTTGGGTGCTGACAATCTGCTGCTTGACTTGGGAGGTGGTTTCCTAGATGTGTTTAGTTGTAAATATTCATCCCACTGTGCCCTTAAAATATATTCAATTTTCTATAGGAAGCTATAACTTAAGAGTTTAAAAATAAATAAAAAATAATAGGCAGCCTCTGTTTGTCAAGATTGCAAGGGAAGAACACATTCTATCATCTCTCTATGCATTTAACTCCACCACTTTTCTAACTGAATCTCTGTCCCACTAGCCCTCTGGAATCCCTCCAAGCCGAGTCCTTTCCTGCCATCTGAGAGCATTATAGTCCTCAATTTGGTTAACAGATCACTGGTGTATTTGGGCCCAGATCTTAAAACACAAGTTTAAATCTATCTTCTTTCTTCACATATCGGCACACTGTAGAGAGAAACACCTCAATGGAAGAATGGCACTTTTATTTTTTACAGGAAGCAGGAATGAGAGTTCAACATTTTGTATGAGTTATGTGGTTCGACTCTTTGTTACTAAGTAAATATGATTGAGGGTGGAGGAGTCACTGTCCATTAACCCAGGTTATCTAGTTAAGTCCTAAGGGACTATGGTGGAATCTTTAGTCACAGAGTTAGGAGCTTAGTAACTTGGACTCTGAAGACCCTAACTTCTTTTCATGGCTCAAGGTTTTTGTTTGTTTATATCTTCAAGGTTTCTTAGACTTTCTATTAATTAATGTTTTGTGTGTGACATAAAAAGGACACGTGGTGACTCATGGATGAGATCAGGCCTTACCTGAAAATCTCACATGCACTGACTTACTACTAGGTACTAAGGCTGAAAGGACAAGTATTTTAACAGGATTCCTCTTGGTAATATTATATAAGTGGAGTGTTTTCCATGCACTCCATTGTGGTATTCAAAAACTTCAAAATTAGAGGAAATATCTAGGTTAAAGTGAACTTTTATTTTGCTATGAAGGGACTATTGTAAACCATCAGTGTGAATGAATATAAGTTAGTTTAAACTTGTAGAGTGTTGATAAGGTTCCTTATAATGCTTGGTTAGAAGTACCTAACCTTTAAATGTTTTTTATTGTGCCATAAGCAATATAGTTTCTTCTTCAATAAATTTCTCATCATAAGGCTTAAGTGTTTGGATGATTCGAAATGAGCATTTCTGTTTTGCTGCTTATACATTGTTCTTTTTGACCCTGACAAAAGTCTTAGCACTTTTAGTTGGTTAAAGATATAAATGCTTATTTCCTACCTGACTTTACTAGAATTTCATCTTTCTTTCTTCCTCCTCCATGTCCTGTTACCTTTCTCTTCTCTCCTTCCTTCTCTTCCCCTCCTTTCTCTCTCTCTCTCTCTCTCTCTCTCTCTCTCTCTCTTCCTCCCTCACACATACTCTTACTTTGCTATTCTCCATATCTTACTACCTCAGTCTTACTGATAGAAGCCTAGATCCCGATGTATCACTGATGGGGAGACACTACCAATGGTTCTAGAAATTAGCCATTCACATTCAACCATGAGATCATTATAGATTAAGTAGATGATACATTTGAACATAACATGTGTATGGTTTGGTGTCGAGTATTTATTTTTTCCTATAGAGTACCTATTGGTCTTTCCTCCTTTGGAGTTCTAGACATTATCAACAACAACGATCAAAACCAAGTTCTGTGGTAAAAGCAGAACTGTTCTGAGGCATCACTCCTATGTCCTCACTAGGGAGCACAAGTCACATCACCCTCCTTGCCCCTTGGATGGGTCCTTCTCTCCATTACCACCGTCCTGCTATTCGCCTGTCGAAAAACTTTGCAGGCATTTCTGAAACATCTCACAAACTTCTTAGAGATTGCCAGTTTCTGGTAGGGTGCTCGTTTAAAATGAGAATGATCTGGTTGGCTACAGTTTGGATAGTCATCATCAATCAGGACGCAAGCTAGCCTGAACTTTGAAGCAATCCCACTATGTTGAACAGTCTCACAAAGGGTTTCTTTTTTCTACCTATTTATGAACACCCTATATACACACATCCTAATGGTCCACAATAGCGCCTCCGGTGATATCAATATAGGTTCTTCAATCTTCCGATAACGTTTTTAATCATAAGCTTTAAAGCACAATTGTTTTTACCTCAAAATTCTTAAAAATCTGTTATAGGACAGAAATAAGAGATTAATGGAGGTCTTGCAAAAAAAGATAAATGGCACCACCAGAATACCACAAAACGGGGGGAAAAATTAATTGAACCTATACTTTTGATAAATATTTATTTTTGCAGAAGAAAAATGCATACTAGTTTAAGCTGTCATTATACTAACCTACATCCTATTTTTCATATTATTAGTAATACATAATGTGGTAGTTTATATTCAAAAATAAAACTAGAATGTATATACCTCATGTATTTATCCAGAAATACACCAAGGTTACTATGGTTACGAAAAATCCATTACCTTTGAATACAGAATGAAAAAGTTTGACTTAAAGTGTGTGCTATTTATTATAGCAAACATCAACAGCCTTCGGGAGGTTCTCTAACTGGATTCATTTTTCAGTGTCAGAACTGACCCAGCATACTACTAGCTTATGGCCTATGCAAGGCAAAAATTTGAACTGTATGCATTTTTAAATATATTTTGTACTAACTCAAGGTGCAGCAGTGCCTTTGACTTTTAATGCTTCATATTTAAGAGAAAGAAGAAAAAATTCAAAGTGCCTGGATGCTAAGTGGTCTCTGGATTGAAATGCATGTGCTTTTACCTGTATCCACCACGCCAGTGAGATCCGTTTGCTGAGCGTTAACAGGAGAATGTCAGTTCTATGTGAAGACTTGAAAGGAAACCAGTAATAAATGGAGGAGTGAGGGGAAAATGTTGCCACTTTGAATATTTAGGAGGGGACGTTAAGTCAAGTTATTGAGTGAAGTTTTTGATAGCGTAGAAGGCAAAAAAATTTTAAATAGTGCTGGTGACTGTAACCAGGGGAAAATATGAAACATAGCTGTTGATGAAATATCAAAATTATTTCTTACTATTAAATTTTGCTCAAAAGTGTGATCAGATGAAATAAAGTAAAATAGAAGTGGCTAAGTATCATACAGGATTCAGTATAACCAGTAGCTCAAAATGTGAATAAAAAAAGAATATTTCTCATTTGTAAAGATGTCAAAGATTTAAAAATATTTACTGCTGGTAAATTTTCTGGAAATAAAGTGATGCTGTGTATCAAATATTCTGTAAAACTTCACTAATATTTGACTTAGCTATTCAAAACTCTAGCAAATAAAGATTTATGTATTTATTACAATATATTTATCAAAATATATTTAAAATAGAGATAAATGTTCAAATGGCTAAATGCATTAATGTGCATCCATTAGATAAAGTATGATGTTATTAAAACAATTCAAAATATTTTGGGAAAAATGTTCAATGATAAGTTACAGTAAGGAATTATATAAGGATACAAAAGTATAAATAGGTTCTAGCCCAATTTTGTTAGAATGAATGAAGGAATTAGATCAAATATTAAGTTTTTCCTTGTATGGTAGGATTATCAGTTCTTAGATATCTGCATGTTTAAATTATCGTCAATAAGCATATGCTATGTTTTTAATTTAAAAATGTTAAAAATTATCTCCCTGTTCTAGTGGACTGCATCTTCCATTTCTCAGTCTTTCCATTAAGGGACATTTCAGCACTGTAGAGATTAATTTTAATTCACCTAAATTGCCACCGACAACACTAGCACTATGAATGGAAGCTCCACCCACAAGCCACTCACCGTGGAAAGGATATTAGGTTACAAGTACCCTGGCACAAAGATGAGCGCTGAATACCAAGAGCATTGTAGTTACATATCATGATGCAAGTTGGCAAGTTGGCATAGACCTAAAGTACCTGTAAAGCCCTTCTCAACGGCTACAGCAGTCTTCTACTAGCCTTCTCCCCTGATAACTTCAGTCACATTCCCTCCCCTGATAACTCCAGTCACAGAGATTCCCTCCCCCGTTTCAGTCTTCTCTGTGAGTCCTAATGTATAGGTGAACTTTGAAGATATAGATAGCCTGATTTAGTGCATATCACAGGAATAAAATCTTAAGAGTCAAAAGGGATCTTAAAGGCAGTTTTATTCAACCTTGATGGAATTTGAGAATCTCTGCAAAAAAGGGGCATTCAGCCTCTGTTAATAGAAAAGACATTTGCTGTAGGTGCTGTTATGGTCCCTACTTTGTCCCCCTCAAATTCATATTTGAAACCTTAAGCTCCAATGTGACTATATTTGGAGACAGGGCATTTAAAGAGATTATTAAAGTTAAATGAGGTTATAAGAGTGGAGACCCAATTCAATATGACTGGTACTCTTACAGAAAGAAGAAGAGACACCAAGGACATGTCTGCAGAGAGGAAAGACCATGTGAGGACACAGTGAGAAGGAAGATGGTGGCCATCTGTGAGACAGAGAAAGAGGCCGCGAGAGAAACAAACCTCCTGACACCTCGCTCTTGGGACTCAAGCCTCCAGATTATGGGAAAGAAGTCTGTGTTTAAGCTTACCCAGGCTGTGATATGGCAGCCCTAGCCCACTAATATGGGTGTTCTGGGATTTATAATGAGGTTTCTGGGTCCCTTTCAGAGTTGTGGTGAGGAAAAATATGTTTAAGAAAAGAATGTTAAAAGATTAAAAGCATACATAATGGGATGAAATGGGTTCCTCCAGTTACTGACTAGAATTTCTTGACTTGTCTAGGCCTGCCTCAGTGTGGGAGCTATAAGAACACTCATGTACGCCTTTCAACCCCACCTTAACCCTCCACGCTTAGTTCTCTTCCTACTGACCAAACGACCATTTCATTTCAAAGTCTCAAAATGCTTCACATCTTAAGCTGTTTAGAGACAGGGGTAACATGAGAAACCAAGAAGGCTACAGTGAAAAACTCCTTTGGGTGATATTAAAGACATAATTCTTAAAATATTACTCAAAGATTGGAAATAATGGAAGAACCTATTACCATTGTAGCTAGGGAAGATGGCTGTGGACACCTAAAATAATATTCTACTCTTCATATTATATTGGGGGTATCTATTGCATTGATCCACTATGGTAATATTTGCCACAATCTTTCATTGCAAATCCTGTGGTCACACAGTTTTGTTGATGATCCAATCAAACAAGATACACAAATTTGTTGTTATTATTATTATTTTTTTATTATTATTTCTGAAATAATTTCTGTGGTTTATAATTTTAATTAAAAGAATGTCATCTGCTTCAATCTTGTGATCCAGTATTGTTAGGGTAAAATTATTCTTTTAGGTTGAATATGAACTCTGTGTTCTACAGAAAATAATAATAATTTTTATTAACTTTTCTTCCCAAGCATTCATTTCTGTGCATGGAAGGGATACTAGTTTCTAACAACATGCTATATATTTTATATAGCCTAATTTCTTTTTTTTTTTTTTTTT
>PVJS01045110.1:0-5000 GCA_004027185.1 Glis glis
ATCCTAACATAAGTGGCATGTTTCAGAACAAACATGCTATGCTGGGATGTTATTTGTTCCAATGCTCAGACGCACGTTTTGTTGAGTGGCTATAAATAATTGCTCATAAGCATATTTGGTTGAACAGCTGTAAGTGTGTTTTGGTGCACTGGGTGCTGTTTACACACTCATATTTCTGTAATTGGAAAATAAAATAGACTACATCATTAATTGCTAGGCTGTCCCTGTGATAGTACCAAGGACCGAAAACCCACTGGCATAATTAGACAAGTGTACACGGCTCGTGATTGAAGAGTTTCATTTTCATCACAAAATGACAGTAGCTCCTCATAAATTTGAAGATGTCGCGTAAATAATTAATGACTTTGCTGTGACAGTACCCAAGTAATGAACAGAACTTGATTAGCAGATTTACCAGATTTAAATATCAAGTCTGAGAGTTGTTGAACACGGAGCACCATTATGATTATGGTGTTTTAACAAACAATCATTAAAAGGTAGCATTAATGCAATCAAAGGAACAGTTTTTGATAAAGGTAAAAAAAGATCTGTCATGTTTATGTTTGGAAAACAAAGATCAAACGTCTCTGTTCAATCATCCTAAGCCCCCTCCCCTCCTAAAAATAAAGAAAGGGGTTAACGAAGATAACCTTGGCTTTTAAATATTGGCAGCCACATCAATTTAAAAACCGATTTTAGCACTGCGGATATAGATCAGTGGTAGAGTGCCTGCCAAGCATGCATGAAGCCCTAGGTTCAATTCCCCAGGACTGCATAAAATAAATAAAATAAAATAAAATGAAACTTAAAAAAAAGTGAGCATAGCACTGCACACCTGTAATCCCAGTACTTGACAGGCTGAGATAGGAGGATCCCAGGTTCGAGGCCAGCCTCCATCACTTAGGGAAATTCTCAGCAACCTAGCGAGACCCTGTTTTAAAATGAAAAATAAAAAGGGCTGGGGATGTAGCTCAGAGGTAGAACGTCCCTGGGTTCAATCCCTAGTACCACAAAATATAAATAAATAAATAAATAAATAAACAAACAAGCAATAAAAATAATAAGGGCTGAGGGTGTAGCTCACAGGTAGAATGCCCCTGGGTTCAGTTCCCAGTGAAAGAAGAAAGAAAGAAAGAGAGAGAGAGAGAGAGAGAGAGAGAGAAGAGAAGAGAGAGAAAGAAGAAAGAAAGAAAGAAAGAAAGAAAGAAAGAAAGAAAGAAAGAAGAAAGAAAGAAAAACTGACTTTTGAGGTATGATTCCTGCAGGCATTGCCTTCACCATGATTGACTTCGGTGACACTTTTCTCCACTACCTCCATGCAATGCACTAAAAAGCCAGCTGGCATCTGCCTTCCCTTGACTGTGACACCTTAATCCTCGGGCTTACCTTCCTCTCTATGGTTTAAAGATGGATCTGTGCCAGTCACTCTTTAGACACTTGAAGTGAGGCATGCTGCCCAGGTGATGCTTTGGGTGCCCAAGTGACACTTAGAAGCAGGGATTCACTTTCGCATGGCTATTCCCCTCAGTGCGTCAAGAAATAGGCAAGTCAAATGCCAGATGTGGCCCCTTAGCCTCACCCTCACAAAATAAACGATGGAGCCCAAGTAAACACAACCAGCCATTAGTGCTAAGGAGGAGTGATAGGAACCACTTGTTAAAGGTGACCATGTTCTCTGAGTGATAATACTCTTTGGATCATGTGATTCTTTTTGTTTGTTCAACAACGTGGTGTGTGTTTTTCCTGAGAGGAAGGACTTTAGTATATATTTACTTAGAGCTTTTAATTTATACTTCCTTTCCTTTTAATTGGCGTCTTGAAATCTAAAATTAGCTGGCGAGCAGAGTATCTCACTCAGACTCTCTCTGCTGAGTTCTCGGTAATTAGCCCCACTGTTGCCTGGAGTTGAACAGACATCTGGAAGCGGCTTTTTATTTCTTCCCTGGTGCTTTCTAGCCATATTTAGAAAGCGATTTTTTTATTTGATGTATAGTCATATTAATTATTAGCCCCCAAGATGGAATTAGGTTAATAATTCCATGTTAAAAGTGAAATTCAAACAGTCTTGCCTATAACCTCGCTGAATAAAAAGCCTACACGCAAAGGAATTCTTGCGTGAAACCTGAGATTATCAGAGCGCTCTCGTTCACCAATAAGCTGGCTATCATTTAGACAAGGAAGGCAAGGTCACTTGTCCTCTAAAATCCCACATTTGCTACAGACATTCCTCTTTCTAGTCTTTTGTTTATGCAGTAACTAGATACAGGTACAAGGAGAGTGAATTAGTTTTCCCCAAGAAGTGAGGAAAAAATAATGCCCGCAAAATAATCCCCACTGCCAGATTTTATCTGCTATTTCTTCTTGCATCCATTTGCGCTCTCTCTTTCTCTCTCTCTCTCTCTCTCTCTCTCTCTCTCTCAGGGACAGCACTCGCTCTGCAAGAACTGCACAGATTGAAATCGATCCAGAAAAACTGCAGGGATTGAAAATGATCCAGATTTTTCGAATTTGCCCTCACCTTGACAACACTAAAATTACAAGCAGCAGTCAACTCTTACAAGATACCCTTATTGTGTAACATTTATAGGCTGCCAAAAACATGCTAAAACGAATCAGATAACAAAGGTGAAGAGCAAACCTTCACCTGCCATGTAGCTAGCAGTGAATACACTTCTTATTTCCATGACATTTGCTGGCAGAAAGGGGTTGGCTTAAGGCGAATCGGACTAACCTTCAATTTGTCATAGCGCTCACTCAAAGCTGCCACCTGATGATCGCGGTGCCGCCCAACCAGTTTACACAAGGCACAGATTAACTGGTCATCGGTCACACAGTACATATTCACCTTCTCATCCTCGTGCTCCAAACACATCAGTCCCCGGATGTGCGAGTCCGGGATGGGCTCAATCAGACGATGCCCTGTAAAAGGCTTCTTGTTCGGGTGAGTGGCTTTCAGGCACTCGTCACAGTAGGACACTTCGCAAGTGACACAGGTCTTCACAGCGTCCTGGGCGGGATCCTGGTCACAGAACTGGCAGAGGACCTTCTCGGCGGAGGACATGGTGTTGGCGTCAAAGGTCCGCTCCCGGCGGGTCTCACTGGGGGAATTGGGCCCGCTCACAGATGCTTTCTGGAACCTGTCGATGATGTTCTGCAGGGTGACGTTGCGCTTGAGCCCGTCTAGACCTCGCTGGCTGAGCGTGATGACATGCCGGCAGGTGGGGCACTGGAAGGCGCTGATGGATTCCACAGGCTCGTTGGTGGCACAGTGCGACACCAGGATGCGGTGGGCGCAGTTGAAGCAGAGGCTGTGTGCACAGGGTAGAAGGAGAGGGTCCTCGAAGAGCTCCAGACAAATAGGGCAGGTCAGCTCCGACTCCAGTGTTTCCATCTTCAGGCGAAGCTCTCTGGTGTCATCAGCAAAATCCAAGGAAGCTGATCAGCTATCTGGAAACAGAACGGAAGATTTGATTAGGCACGAGGGGTCAGCCATGGGGGGCTGTCAGCTTCGAATGCATCTCGGAATAACTCCAAACACAGGTCATGGAAGGGTAAATGTGCACATTCCAAATGTTTCTCTCTCTCTCTCCACTGGGAGAAAGGAGAGGAAAAAGCACAACATTTTCTCAAAGTTCCAGCCGCTGGAAGTGGAAATATTTTTTTTTTTTGCAATTTTGGTTTTTATATTTTTATACCTTTATTGGTGCATTGTAATTATACATTACAGTGAGATTCAAAGTGATCCAAACAGACATGCGCACATCACTTGGTGTGTTTCCTTCCGCATCCCACCCTTCACCCCCTCCAAATTTGGTTTTTAAAAGGCCTCATTCCAAACTGGCAAGTAATTGAAACTATAACTCCCATAATTTGTATTTTAACAGAAGAATCTTATTGTGTCACAGCTGGGTTTTACCTTGGATTGGAAATTAAAAGGTGGAAATGTTCATCATGAATTCTAGTCACTTCTAATTTTGAATTTAGAAACCTACATATTAATCTATATGAGTTTTAAGGACTTTTCTCTGCCAATAGCAAACCAGGCTTCTGAATAGTAAACAAGTAGTCACTGTAGAAATGGACATTCAACATACATGAAATCCAATGTACCGATTTCAATAGGGATAATCATGTTTAAATTCAGGATGTCATTTTCCAAAATATATTCCTGAGGGGAAAAAACACTGACTTCCAGAAGATGATTTTCATAGAGGCAATATTTTTTGGCATGTTTGTTACTCTTCTGAATAATCCTATTGTTTAATCCAGCAGTGGGATGTGGGTGGGCAGAGAAAAAATACCTGGGGGGCTTTTGGTGGCTGCAGTGAGCTTGAGTACCAATGACTACTATTTGGAACAACAATTTAGCTCATCAGAACAAGTATTTTGGTGGTTATCGTGTGCATTTGATGAGTTCCAACAATGATAACAATTAGAATTTTAAAAGCAATTTAAGAATGGCAGCCTCAGCAACTTAGCAAGACCCTGTTTAAAAATAAAAGCTAAAAAACTCTAGGGGGATAGCTCAGATGTAGAACGCCCCTGGGTTCAATCCCCAGTACCAGGCACACACACCCACAAAAGCAATTTAAAGAGACTCACAAGGGCTGCCGAGGGACTCAGTGCAACCCTCCTGGCCTAAAATCTCCCACCCCACTCTTGTGACTGCTGCCAGCAACAGGCTGGGCTAGCAGGAGGTCCTGCCTCACACTCCTAGCCCTGCTGGCCCGGGCACGACCTCTGCCAGCTTTGTTGCTCCCCCACTGGCCACCTTCGGGTGGCCCAGCTGCATGCTCTGTCGCCATAAAGACCTTGCTGCTTTTGTGAACTCCTGCCTTCCTCCCCCTCAAAAAAGGAGGGTGAAGAATCCCACACAGGCCCTGCTTCATTAGGGTGAGGAGGCCTCCTGCTCATTAGCAGGCCTGGGAACCCAGCCTCTTTGAACCTGCTCTCTTTCAAGACCATTAGTAGAGGTCCGCAGAGCACTGCTGGCCATATTA
>PVJS01045110.1:7500-16374 GCA_004027185.1 Glis glis
TGGAGTCCATAGGACTCTGCTCCACTGTCGCCTTCTCTGAACCCACATAAAACCAATTCCCATGCTACCACCACGACCACCCGCTCACTGCGCCAACCCTCCTTCTTCATCACAGTTAGCTTTTTTCCACATTTATTGCTGATAGGTTCTACGACTTTGCTCATTACTCTGTTTCTCCCACACGGTCCCCGGCATTAGAACACAGCCTCTATGAGACCAGAGAGTTTGCTTTACACCCCCAACACCTAGAACAGTGCTCAGCACCCAGTAGGACTCAAACCTTCGTTGATGCCGCTGAATGTTCTGATGTTTGGGATGAAACCTAAAAGAATAAAACATAGCTGGGCAGGATAGAGCACACCTATAATCCCAGTACTGGGAGGCTGAGAAAGGAGGATCGCTGGTTTGAGGCCAGCCTCAAAAGCTTAACAAGACCTTGTTTCAAAAAAAAAAAAAAAGCCAGGCGTGGTGGTGCACGCTTGTAATCCCAGTACTTGGGAGGCTGAGACAGGAGGATCTGGGTTCGCGGCCAGCCTCAGTACTTAGTGAGGCCCTCCACAACTTAGTGAGACCCTGTTTCAAAATAAAGAATAAAAAGTAGGGCTGGGGGTGTAGCTCAGAGGTAGAATGCCCCTGGGTTCAACCCCCAGTACTGCACAAAAATAAAAAATAAAAAAGGGCTGGGGGTATAGCTCAGAGGTAGAATACCCTTGGATTCAATCCCCAATACCAAAATAAATAAATTAATTAATTAATTAAATAAGGTGGGTGTGGTGGCACACGTTTGTCATCCCAGTACTTGGGAGGCTGAGACAGGAGGATTGCAGGTTGGCAGCCAGCCTCAGCTACTTAGTGAGGCCCTCCGCAACTTAGTGAGACCCTGTTTCCAAATAAAGACTAAAAAATAGGGCTGGGGGTATAGCTCGGAGGTAGAATGCCCCTGGGTTCCATCCCTAGTACCGCAAAAAATAAAATAAAATAAAAAAATTAAATAAATAAATAAATAAATAAATGAATGAAATGTAACTCCTTTAAGGATCCCTCCATACATCATCACAGGTCAGCAAGCGATTTTCTATAAAGGGCAGGGCAGTAAACATCTCTGGCTTTGTGGGCCAAACTCCTCAATTCCAGCACTATGACATAAAAGCAATCATACACAATACATAAAGGAACAAGTGTGGCTGCATTCCAACACAATTGTATCTACAAAAACAGGTCATGAGCCGGATTTGGCCTGTAGATCGTATTTTGTTGTCCTGTGTATGAGAAGATAGACCCAGCAAGCCAGAATATAAAATGGAAACCACTCTCAAGAGGTATGATTAAAATGCTGTGTGGGCACCGATGGCAGAGACGGTGGAGCTGGACTCCCACAGGCGTGCACAGGCGTCCAGTGCTAATGGGAAACGCTATGCGGTGGGACTTTGTCCTGCCATCAGTGGAAATGATGGGCGTGGAATGAGCGCTTGGGGCAACTCGTGTAAGAATGATTTAATAGCAGCTTCTCAGATCTAGATCTATTTTCCTTCATTGCCATCGTCCTTGGCATGGTGCTTTGGGCAAGTGTCCACACTGTAAATGGTTAATTGTATTAGGTGATGACAAAATACCTAGATGTGGTAAGTGAGCGTCAGCCAATGTTCTAAATCTTTGGCCTGCATGCTGTCAGAAAGGGAGGGGGTTTCATTTGATATCTATAGTGGAGCCCAGCTTTTTTCTACTTTTATCCAGATTTTGCTATGGTCTACGTATCATTTTTTGTTGTTACTTAACAATATCTTACTTGTATGTGTGTCATTTCCCCTCCAAAAAATTTTGAATGATTTATTCTAGCTTTCTTTGTTGTTGTTTTGTTTTGTTTTGGGTAGTACTGGGGATTGAACCCAGGAGTGCTCTACCTCTAAGCTACACCCCCAGCTCTTTTTATTTTGAAACAGGGTCTTGCTGAGGGTCTCGTTAACTTCCTGAACTGGCCTGTAATCTGAAATCCTCCTGTCTTAGTCTCCCAGGTACTGGGATTGCAGGCATGTACCACCATGACTGGCATATTTTCTAGCTTTCTTTAAAACATATTTTTAGAGAAATTAAAATGTCATTCATTCTGTCACCAAACATGTAAGTCCTTCTATTTGCTTGGTCCTGGGATAAGCACTCTAATACCTGGCCCCTGCCTCAGTGATCTTATGGTTCTTTAGGGGAGAGGAAATAGGAAAATAAATTGTATACTATAACAAAAGATGCATGCCAAAGACAGTTGGGGAATAATTCAATCTATACTGGAGTAGAAGGGGCTAGGACAGGCTTCCCAAAGGAGGTAACATTTGAGGGGGGTTTTAAAAAATGAACAGGGAGTCGGGTGTGATAAAGCATGCCTGTAATCCCAGTACTGGCGTGGCTGAGACAGGAGGATCACAGGTTCCAGGCCAGCCTCAGCAACTTAGAGAGAGCCTTGGCAACTTAGTGAGACTCTGTTTCCAAATAAAAAAATGAAATAGGGCTAGGGTATATCTCAGAGGTAGAATGTCCCTGGGTTCAATCCCCAATGCCAGAAAAAGGGGGAACAGGGGTTCACCAAGCAGACAGTGGTGGGTGGATGGGGGTTTTGTGCAAAATGTTATCTTTCTTTTGTCTTTTCTTAACCCTTGTAGTGCAATTTCCATGCCTTCAAAAAAAAAAAAAAACCTTCTTAGCCCTCACGACAATAGAAGGAAATCACACGTGCATATTGTTGTCAGGAAATTGTATAGCTCAACATTTTTGTGAATGGGCTGATTGGTCTCCATTCAGAGGAGGATGTGGGAAATCATGAGAACCCTTTGCATCAAACTGGGAATGGCAGCAATTCACAGCTCTCACTTCTGCCTGCCCACGGTTGGGATGTCTAGAGCAGGGCGCAGAATAGTGTGCAAAGGGGGAGTTGGGCAGGGGGCCCAAAATAACCTAGGCCATTCAGCATGCTCCCATGGGCAAGGGTTCACAGATGTCCCCTACAAATCCTCTAGCACTTGCTCTAATCACATGTCCAAGGAGAGTCTTTAGTGACTCTGCAGTAAAGCCCTGCATCCTGGGACACACTGGATGCAAGGCATCTTTTCCAGATACTTTCTTATGGATTCAAGACTACTGAGGAAAGCCCTTCCTTAAAATGGAAAATTTGCTGGGCATGGTGGTGCACACCTGTCATCCCAGTACTTGGGAGGCTGAGACAGGAGGATTGCAGGTTCAAGGCCAGCCTCAACAACTAAGTGAGAACCTGTTTCAAAATAAAATACAAAATAATAATAATAGCAATATCATACTATTAATATTATATTATTATTAATTATTTATATTATGATTAATAATAATATTATTATGGCTGGGAGTGTAGTTCAGATATAGAATGTCCCTGGTTTCAATCCCTAGCACCCCCAAAAAATGTTAGTGGGAGGCAGAAGAGTCAGAGTCAGAGTGATATGATGTGAAGAAGGCTGGACCAGTCATGGATGCTTTGAACATGGGCCAGGAGCCAAGGAACACACCCAGCATCTAGAAGCTAGAAGTAGAAAGAAAACGGATTCTACCCTAGAGCCCCCGGAAAGGAACACAGCCCTGCACATCCTTGAATTTTAGCCCAAGGAGATCTATGTCAGACTTCAGACCCCCAGAACTGTAAGATAATAAATTTGTGCTGCTTAAAGTCACCAAGTTTGTGGTGACTTGTTATAGCATCAATTAGGAAACTAATACACTCTTCCTCCCTCCAATCCAAATTATTAGGCAAGACACAACCCTTCCTACCTCTTTGCACTGATCTACTTTTCTGTCTCCACTGCCTTTATGGCGAGCCAGACCCTCTTTGCTGCATGCTTAGACCAGCATGAAAAAGACCCTTCTGAATTTCGTTTTTTACCACCAATTTTCCTTTAATCTTTCAGTTTAATCTTTGCAATGTACTTCTGTTACCACAGCTTTTTCCTGTCACTTCTCTCAATGGCCCAAAACACAGAGCAGCTAGCTCCGTGCTGCTGCCCTAGGTATGAGTCCTAACATCGTATTACCTTTTTGAAAGCCTTGCCCAAGTTTCTCCCAAATGGTACCTTCGCATTTGTTCTCATTTCCTAAACCCAAGACCCAGTAAATAGGACCATTTGCTGCTTAGCTTTTCTTCCTAGAACAAATCATTTTCCTATGTGATATATATATATATAATTTATTATATATAGTATAAATTTAATATTATATTAATAAATTACAATAACAATATAATGAATAATAGTATAATAATGAATAATAATATAATAATATATAATATTAAATAATATGAATTTATTATAAATAATTTTATTTACATTATTATATATGTATAATTTCATGTTTGTTTTATTTTTTATTTTTATTTTTGTTTATTTATTTAATTATTTTTTGTGGTGCTGGGGATTGAACCCAGGGGCATTCTACCTCTGAGCTACACCCCCAGCCCTATTTTTTTATTCTTGATTTTGAAACAGGGTCTCACTAAGTTGCAGAGGGCTTCACTAAGTAGCTGAGGCTAGCCGCGAACCCGGATCTTCTGGTCTTAGCCTCTCAAGTACTGGGATGACAAGCGTGCACCACCACGCCCGGCTTTATTCTTTATTTTTGAAACAGGGTCTCACTAAGTTGCAGAGGGCCTCACTAAGTAGCTGAGGCTAGCCGTGAACCCAAATCCTCTGGTCTCTGCCTCCCAAGTACTGGGATTACAAGCATGTGCCACCACACCCGGCTATGTTTTTTGTTTCTGCTTTCTGGTATTTTTTAAGATGAGAATGGAACCTCCCAGAGGCCCAAAATGTCCTGGCCACTATTGTACTTGGCAACTTTGTATTAAACAAAGAGTAATTGTTTAGAAAGAGGGCTCTAAATACTATGACATGTCTTAAATGTTTACATTTAAGTGGTACAAAGTAACCATTTATACCTAAAGACACAAAGCTATATAATTACCTTAGTCACAAAACAACTGAAATATTTACTTAAAAATATTTCCAAGTGCACAACAGAATAGTCAGTAATAGGACCCAGGTTTTAAAGTCATCCCATTCATCTCATTCTTTCACTCACTAAGTTGCTGAGGCTGGCCTTGAACCTGCGATCCTCCTGTGTCAGCCTCCCAAGTACAAGCGTGTGCCAACCCTGGAGCTGATGCGGGCATGCATGTGCTCAGGAGTTAGCAGACACACACAGATGCAAATGTCCTATGGAGATAACATGCATAGTCTCAACTTTAGGCCAAACATGAGTGTGTGGCCTGAACAGAATGACTATCTCATCTGTGAAGCGCAACCATGTAAGAGGTCGTGCCTGGTGGGATAAGAAAAATAAATCAACAAAGAGATGGAGAGCTAGCGGTGAGGGCTGGAAGGATGTTAGGACTTTGGCATCTGTGATGGCTATGAAGATCTGGCTGATGGGTTGCCTGGGCAGATGGCCCCTTCCTTGCTCCCCTGGACTCGGGGTATCTTCATCCTGAGTCTCTTTATGCTAAAGTAGCCCTCATTCCAGGAAGCTTTTCCCAGAGAGAGGATGGCTTTCTTTGGACCAAGGCACAGGCTATGGGAGAAACAGTGCAAGAGGAAGGACAGAGGGACCCCCTGGGCTGCAGGGTTTGGGCTTGGGAAAGTGGGGGAGAGGAACTAGGGATGAGTGCTCTTCTGCATTAGTGTTACAAGCCAAAGGCAGGAAGTCACAGGGGCTCATGTCTGTTGGAGTCATCTTTTTAGTTCTTTCCCTTGAAATTAGGTACAAATACTGTTCTGACCTGGTGAGTCTATGCACACAAAACATTTAAGCCCGGGCCTATCATTTCACAACCCTTGCCACCATCCTGCTTGGTAGCTCACTTGAGGATTTCACAGCTTTATTCTTTGTAGTCTCCCAGGACCTCTGCTATGATATGATCAAGATGGCCTACACCTTGAAGAAACATCTAGGATCCCTGTGTAGATGGAGCACACTGCCACATTCAATCCACGGCCCAACACAGCAGGTGAGCTTTGTGGCTCAGATGCTAAGAATAAGGAAGTTTCACCCATAGAATCAAGAACTGGGCCAAGAATTAGGAATCTCCAGACCAAATGAGATCAATTACACATTAGAACAAGGAGCTATTCCATCAAGAGCACATCACCCATGAGTTTTTTTTTCCATTCCAATTTTCTCTCTTTTCTTAAAACTAAGTCTAATTTTCTTTTGGGTGCATTATAACTATCCATTGTAATGATACTCAAAGTGATATGTTCATATATCCACACAACATCTCTTATTCCCTCTGCATCTCCCCACCCCCCTCAAAATGTTCTCTTTCTCTCTCTTTCTCTCTCTCGACAATACTAGGGATTGAACCCAGGGACATTCTACTTTCAAACTGCACCCCCAGCATTTTTTATTTTTTGTTTGGAAACAGGGTCTTGCTAAGTTGCTGAGGCTGGCCTTAAACCTGCAATCCTCCTATCTCAGCCTCCAAAGTACTGAAATTACGGGCGTGCACAACCATTCCCGGCTCCCCAGAATTTCTCTTAATGGAGGTATTAACAGTTTGTTCATAAGACAACCCCACCTCTTTGTGCTTTCCTACAAGTGTTCTGTGTCATGTCTGCATACTCCATGAAATATAATTTTTTTAGATTGTAATTTATGAACAGGGGCATGTATGCCACCCACCAGTTTTACTTTCAGTCCCTCACTGTACAGCTCTGAGAGTCTTCGCAATAAAGGAAATTAAGAAGGCATGAGACCAAGGAATAAAACTTGGATAACGACACTGGGTAGATCAATTGTTAATACCAGGTGGCTGTCAGCCACTGCCCGCATGAGTCCCAAGGCACTTCCTCTGGTTCCTTTCCAAATGTCCTCTGGACTATGGAAACTAAGCTTGTTGTTAAATTGACCAAACATGACTGAAATGATGAGGGCACGTCAACGCTTCATAGTTACACCGCACCATGTACAAACGGTTTCAGAAAACAAAGCTCCGAAAGGTATTGTGAACAGCAAAGAACAATGAAAATGGTACAAATAAACATTTGCCAATCCATACCTCCTGTCCTCTGTTCACCTGGGGAATTCAGAGTTAGTTGAATTATTGATATTTGGATTTTTGCTATGAGACTATCTCCATCTTAGAACTAGAGATAGAATTTTTTTGTGTTTGTGGTACTGGGGATTGAACCCAGGGGTGCTCTCCCACTGAGCTATACCCCATCCCAATTTGTTTAAATTTCAAAACAGGGCCTCGCTAAGTTGTTGAAGTTGTCCTCAAACCTGTGATCCTACTGTCTCAGCCTCCCAAGTACTGGGATCACAGGTGTGTGCCACTGTGCCAAGATAGAGGTGGAATAGTCTTTAAATTACTCCACTGTGGAATGATGTTTCTGTCTTGCATTAGCAGGAATAAAGACTGTCAGAGGACTCAAGGCTACCTAGCTGTACAACACTAGAAATTAACCTGAGTCAGCATGGCAGAGAGTGGACTCAGAAGGAACCTGCTCTCATCTCTAATGAGCATAATTTTTCAACTCGGAAAATTATCTAATAACCTTAATAAAAACTGGCTGCTACATCAAGGACAAATTCACCACAGATAGAATATTTAAAATAACACAATCTGAGCACTTGGAATCTGCACAGTCAATCACACAGGTTAGCATTTAACTTTGAGCTATAAAAACCTCCGAATAAAATCAGTACCCAAATGGAACTTTACTGATTTAGCACCCTGGCCAATTTGAGAAGCAGGTGAATGAATAAGGACACAATAAAACAGGGCCATGCGGTGATGGAAAGAAAGAAGGGGAGATCCAAGTGAATTTAATTGGAAATTGATGCCATAATACAGGCTGTTTCCCATCCCCAAATTCTGGCAGAAAGCAGTACAAATGCCAAGTAGATCTTACAATGACAAGGTAAATAATACATTGAGTAGGAACAGGTGAAAAAAACGGTAGTCCAGTGACCTGTGCGTCACGAATGTTACTCTGAAATATCACTGCAGTTAACTTCTGACTGTCAGCACACCCAAATTCATATATTTAATTAATAAGACACAACTAAGAATTTCTGCCAACCAAACTGTAGTGGACAAGGGGGTCTGATTGGGGAAAAATGGCAAGCAGATATGCACTGAGGTGCTAGCCTCAAGTTTTCAAACAATCAATTGCCAGCTGAGCGTGGTGGTGCACACCTGTCATCCCAGTACTTGGGAAGCTGAGACAGGAGGATTGCAGGTTCATGGCCAGTCTCAGCAACTTAGCAAGATTCTCAGTGACCTAGTGAGACCCTGTTTCAAAATAAAAAAAATAAAAAAGGGCTAGGGGTGTAGCTCAGAGGTACAAAGCCCCTGGGTTCAATCTCCAGCACCAAAAAACAAAAACAATTAGTACAATGGACACTTTGAACATCTCGTCATTTCTTCTTTATTCCAAAGAGTGCTGAAATGAAAATCATTTTGCCTGATACCTGATGTGAGAACTAGCGAAGACTTTTCATTTCATCAAACACCCACCTGGTGGAATTCATGCAAATCAAATCAGACCGTTAACCAAACCTTTTCCTGTGCTTCCACATCTGCCTTGAACACACTCATTTTTAGTAATTGGATCTCTAGGACATCCTTTAAAATAATCACACACTCGCCTGACCATGCAACCTGATTAATAATGAATGAACATTCCTGAAAAGAATCACTTCGAAGCATGGCAGATGTCTGTGGGGATATGAAGGCTTTAATGATCAAAATTAAGGGGAAATGGGAGCTGGGTCACACGGTCTGGTTATTTTAATTGAAACCTAGGCTTCCAAATTTACTTAACAGAATGCTTAAGTACTCCTCCTGGAGGCTCATTTATGCAAGCA